>CM039518.1:23234159-23258975 GCA_022433055.1 Begonia peltatifolia | reverse complement strand
GAGAGAGAGAGAGAGAGAGAGAGAGAGAGAGAGAGAGAGAGAGAGAGCATGCATGAAACTTTTCAAAAGTTAGAGAAATCTTTTGCTCGGATAATTAATATACCTCGTTGAAACCTTGACTGAATTCTGCAAAACTAAACTGTTTGGATTTCAACTGAGGAATCTCCAAGGAGCTGAAACTAGAAACTGGAGGAGCTAAACAACCGCCGGAAGCCATATCATTTCTCTGCACCACCATCATTTCCTTCAAAGAAAAACTTTCACTTCCACTGTCTCGTCTGTCACTCAAATCGATAATGCCACCGACGATCGCCGGACTCCTATCAGACCAGTTGCATTGTCTGGGTTGAATCTGATAAAATATCTTAGAGACTACAAGTTCTCCTTCTCTCTCTTCCTCATTAAGCCCCAAATGATATTGATGCATTACCCAGTTTGTTTTTTCGGGTTTTCGATTTTTTCCAAAGTTTGTGTAAAGAACGAGGATTTTCTTACAACCCTTTTGCTTTCCGTTCGCTATTACAGGTCTGGTTTTTCCAGTCTTGTGCCACCGCGTTTCTCCGCCCCGTAGATCGCATTCCGTTTGAATTTTTCTTCGCTTTCTCGTTCCTGTCGTGTAAGCTTTTGAGGGTCTGTGAAAAAAATGTCGGATCAATCCATCTCTTGTTACTCCTGCATCAAAAAATGTTTGACCATTTGTAATTTGACAATGGTAGGTTAAGGTAGGTTTATCTGCCCAACTCTTGTCTGTCTCTCTCTATCTCTCTTTCTATGTATGTATATATCTATAC
This sequence comes from Begonia peltatifolia, assembly GCA_022433055.1. NCBI lineage: Eukaryota > Viridiplantae > Streptophyta > Magnoliopsida > Cucurbitales > Begoniaceae > Begonia > Begonia peltatifolia. The sequence continues at coordinate 23,258,184 of CM039518.1, read as the reverse complement.
AGTATATATATGTATTATAAAAAAAGTCAAAACAACCATGACAAACGCCTGAGCAAGGAGTAAGCCAGAAGGCTTAATCGGGGTGAGAGGGAGAGAGACCTGGGAATTTTTCAGGGTGGGTATAACAAATTCCATCTTCGCTTTCAATGGTAGAAATGAATTCATCGATCAAAGGATGAGGTTTTATGTCTTTAGCTTCCACTTTTGCTTCAAGGTGTTCGATAAGTTCTTGATCTGTTGGATCAAACTTCACTCCTGCTGGCAAACCTAACCGGTCCTGCACACATATTTTCAAAAAGAAAAATAAAAATAAAACATTGCATCAAGTTCGAGATATAATTATCTGACAATAATTCCAATCTCTAAAAGCAATTCCACACCGGCTTTCCGTCAAGTTTGTGACCGCATCTAGGGCAGTGCTTGGATCCAAAAATCTGTTGTTCTTCAAGCTTTGCATCAATGGCTTCCAAGTTATTCTCGCCCATTTCTTCTTTGACGAAAGAAAAAAAATCAGAATTATCCAACTGTCTTAACCGAGGTTGTGGTTAAAAGAAAGGAAATGGTACCCTAGATCGGAGGCTTTGATAGGTTAACGAATAGATGTAGGAATCTGTGGATTCAAACTGTGGGGAAGAACGAGAGAGAGGCAGCTGGTCTTACATGCTCATAAACAAAAGTTTTTGTTGGAAGCTTGACTATAAAAGCAAAAAAAGAGAGAAACGGCCTTAACAGCTGTTGCTAAGAATTCAAAAAGGAGAGTACTGTCATCTGCATCATGTATTATACCCTTATTTCTCTCAAATAAGACTATTATACTCTTATTTATATATGTATAGTTTATTCTCTCTCTCTCTTTCTCTCTTACATACGTAGAGAGAGAGAGAGACTGACATGGGTATTGAGGCTGAGTGCTGATGATGAAGCTTTTGCCGTGGAATAGTTGGTGGTCTCTCTCTCTCTCTCTCTCTCTCTCTAGAGACACTAGAGAGAGAGAGAGAGAGAGAGAGCTAAAAAGATTGTTTAAGATGGAAGGCGAAGGAGCAGGAGAGAGGATGGGACCACCACCACCTCTTCAAACTAAAATCATAAAAAACCAATGTACAAAGCTTGTAGACGAAGCACTCTATTTCCATGTACTTGCAGTGTCCCCCACAACGCACTCCACAGTCTCACGTCTTCTTCCACACACCATCTCATCAATCATCCTTCTTTAACACTCACAGCCAAGCTCCTTTGCTGTAACATGTTATTTTGGTTTCTTAAATATTTTATTTATTATATTAATTTATATCTATAATTATTATTTAAAACATTAAAAATATTTTAAGATATTATAATACGAGAATAAAAGTAATATTAATGCAAGATTTCTCACGTTTTGCTTCCTTGGATAGGCTTTATTCATTTTGTCGGGGTATCATGCTGGTTCCTCAGATTTGATCTCAAGTTGACCTTTTGACTATTCAAATTGGGGGACCTACGCATAATTTCTGTATTATGCTCTCAATTTATTAAGATACCAACATAACGTGACACGACAATTAGTATTCTAATCTACATGAAATGGCAGCCTTACTGTCAATCAAGAACTTTGGAAAAGAATGGATGCAAGTTAGGTTCATCTAATTTTGGCATTTGCAATAATGCTGCTCCAATTCATCATTCTTTTAAAATAACAGGACTGCAAAGCCTATTCTATTTGACAACACTATTAACTAGATTCACCCACTTTGATAAAGACAACCCATCAGACCATCATGAAGAACAAATCTCGAATATGATTCAAGCTTGATTTTCCGACACAAAGTGTCGAGCACTAAATCTACAAGACCGACACCTTTGGTGTAAGAACGTAATAGCATATAAATCAACAAATAAATCTACGTCTAATCTGGGTCTTAGATCCAGCACAAAAATATATGTGAAATTGTGTCAATCGAGGGCGGAATTTGCAAATACAAAACAGAGACTCACTGAGTGCTGGTAGCCCAAGATCAGCAGTTTATAATTGACTTGAACCTCAAATGTTGATCCTTATTTTGATGTTAAAGCTTCCGCGTGCAAAAATTTGAAGGCGTTTTATTTTGATCAGAACTTGCTGCTCACTGAATCGTAGCTTGGGACGTTAATGACTGCAAAAAAGGAAGTGAATCAATATAAGTATTTGCAATATTACATCCAGCTTATGGGATGTAGTTACAGATAAATTCGTTAGCTTAGCTGAAATCACCTGGGTAAAAGCCACTATAATCAATGGTGAATATAAGTATTTTCAATGTAAGAAAATTTCAAGTATTTTTGCCTTGCTCAGGTTTCACTAACTAGTTCGACCAATGAAAAGACTGGTAATTCATTATTAATTTTAATCTCCCGAATGATTGTTTCTTTGACGCTATTTGTCCATCTCTCTGTGTTTTTCCTCTTTCTCAATCTCATGACTCTCCCACCTCTGTCTGTTTCTATTCTCGCATACATGTCACTTCATATCATGCATCACAAGCGTAATTTGCTAATATGATTAGCATTATCGATGTTGTATGATTTTTGGCTAAGGAAAATCATACCATCTCCGTAGGATGCCATTGTAAATGGTGAGGAGAAAAGCTTTTGGGCAATTGACAAAATATCCTTCAACGTCACTTCATCTACGGCCTTTAAGAAATGATCCACAGGTTTCCTACGAGTTGACAAACAGTTATATTGTAATTGTAATAAGAAAAGAAATCATCAATCATTTTCCATTTTCCACCGCGAATGGAAAATAATGAACATAATTAACCAAATAGAAAGCAGTACTAAGTAGGGAAAAGTCTCTCTAGCAACATCAAAAAATAAAGATTTAGAAGAGACTTAAACCTTCTGCAAGAACTCGTGGGATTTAAAATCCAAAACTACCCAACAAATAGTACATCCAAGTAGTTTAAAAACCACGAAGTTATTCCTTCCAAAATCTTGAGCATGTTTTCATTTGGAAAAAGACCAAGGAAAAGTTTGTATGTTGTCAAACCAATGTTTAGACATAGGATATAGGAAAAGTAAAGAAGAATATTAATGCATTGACGAGTCATGAAATGCTGGTACTGATGTTTTTTTTATCAGCATAAGATGTGGCCACTAATTGATCAGACAATAGTGACTCAGGTCATATACCTCTCACCATATGTCAAAATTTGTCTACCAATATCCTCAGAAGCAATCATCTACAAAACATGCCATATATTAGAAAATATGTATTCGATTGGGAACAAATAACAGAAAGAATCTCATAAAAAATGCATAACCCAACTCATTTCAATGGTCAAAGTAAGACAAGTGCAAAACACTAAATACCACAAAAATTTTAACCTACTCTGGATTCCAAATTCATCAGAATCGCAGACTTTGTTGCTTGTTTGGCACGATCTAGCTGCATCTGATCAACTGCAGAAAAGGAGAAACATCAGTTTGTGGATCCCCAGCTAGAAATAGTACCTAATAAAACAATGCTAGTTAAGATACAGGTAGACGGACCCTCTCAGTAGTCCCAATTGCAATTAGCTCCTTAGCTGCTATATCAATGGCTTTAGACACAAAATCAGAACCCTAAAATGCATAGCAGAAACAAAATTACCTCTATGATATGCAGAACGCCCCCATCAAGTCAAGGACTTAGTCTATGATTTTAAAGCAGATATCATTATTATTGGAAATAGTAGTTGAGCATCTAACTTTAAATGCTTCAAATGACGAGTTCAAAAAGAAAGACAATTTGAACATCTGAAGGACAGGCAGATGCAAGAGCCCAATGGGATTTTAAATTATTTGCATACCTAAATGAGAGTTATTTTGACTACAGCTTGATTTCTCATTGTAATATCCTCATGTTCAAGAAATATGTGTACAAGCTGATTAATGCATGAAATGATGACTAATATCAATCAAGCGCTAACACACTTGCAATGAAGCAGATAAAACTGAATATCATAACACAGATTTAAGGACATCCATGTGCCCCATAACCAAAATCCATTCTCTGATACATTGAATTGCTGCAAGGTAGGCAGTATCTACTAAAAATTCTCCATGTAGTGCCAATACATGCAATGACCTCCTAGGTCATTTAAATACTTGATAATGAGAACCACATGTTTGGCATTAGGCTTCCATGTTAACACAAAGACAGCACAGAAGAATCTGCTTACAGTAGTTGCTTGGATACCAAATATGCCAGTGTCGTCATAAATGTTGTTAAATGCTGAAATAGATAGAACTTGTGGATGCTCATTCAAGACTCGGACATCTGTCCATATCACATCAACAGAAATATTCAGAAGTTTGTATAAAATATCTCTGTAGGAGCATTAATATGAAGTGAGTAAAAAGCGAGGCATGAAACAATGACGACCAAAAAACTAAAAAACAACTTCAGAATAAAAAGAAGCATTATGAAAAATCCTCCAAAGAAAAGAATCACAAAGAAAATTGAGTAGCAACCATTTCCTTCCGACTTCCAATTAAAAAATATCCTTCCAATTAGAAAGAACAAAGAAATATGAAAATTTCTGCATAATTCATTGTGATCCATAGCATTTTCAGATGTATATTTTTTTTATCGCATGTAAGATATTATTGAGCAGTTTTAAGTTCATTTATGCAACTAACAGGGACCAAAAAGAATGTAACAACTTACACAGCCTTGAATACATTCCTTGAATGTAACAACTTACACAGCCTTGAATACATTCCTTTTTCAGGTCCCCCAGCTGAGAAAGACCCACCTCCTCCAAGGAGCATCTAAGAGACGAACATTATCATGGTTTTGTCATTATGGAATTTCTGCCAAATGATAATCCAAATATTGGGCATTTAAGACATTAATATCAATCATCTATGTCCAGAATTTCAAAACAAACACCTGAAGAACAGTCAAAGTCATGGCTTCCTTATCCTTACGCCACCCACCAGGTAGTTCAAAAGCAAGAGCAAAATGGGTTTTCCATCCTGCAAGAAATCACATTTGAAAAATACAAGGACATAAATATTTTATAACGTGTGAGATGGTGTTGATGATACACACCCCTGAATCACTTTGACGACGATAATCACCTCCAGTGTACACAGATTTTGGCTTTCCAGGACGTGGAACACTTGGTAGATCAGATAAAAGAGGCTCAGCAATGGATAAAAGCTCCTGGTGATCAACACCAGAAGCTGCAAGTACAATCCGTGAAGCAGTACAATCATTCTGAAATTTTTATTAACAACTATAATTAGTTGAATAGGAATGAACCAGCTTAACTACAAAAAACAAGTTACGGTAAATAAAAAGATAATTACATATATTATGAATATGTCCTATGTATATGAACTCTTATTCTGCTTACAGCCACAAATTCCTCCAGAAGTGTACTGTTCAACCGATTTACTGATGATTCAGGGGCTATAAGTGGATTTCCTAAGGCACCGGAATAACCAGCAGCATGAATAGCCTCTAAGATCAGGCCATGGGGATTGTTGGAAACTTCACTAATTTCAGCCTTTATCTTCTGAAGCTGCACGGGAGAAGTCTCCATGTCAAGGAAAACGTTTCCCTAAAAGAAAGTAATAAAAGTTCACCGCAAAATGATTTCGAAATACCTGCTCATTTACTTCCCAATCGAAGAAAACAGGATTTCTAACACAGTCCACAAGAAGCTCAACCATCGCAGGAACATAGGTCTTTAAAGCATCAAATGTGTAACCCATCAGTTCCCAAGAAGCTGACGCCTGTACATTGCCACCAATTGCCTTCACCTCTCTTACAATGCGTAAATGACTTCGATTCTGTGTGGTTTTGAAGGCCATATGCTCCAGGAGGTGTGTAGCACCAAATGATTCTGGTGTCTCATAAACTGATCCACTGTTCACATACAATCCTATGGAGGCTGCAGGATTCTGGGATCAATGTAGTCCATAGTGAGGATAAGAGTTAGATTATCAAACAACCTTCATAGAATAGAATACTAAAATAAAATGAAAAGATGCTGAGAAAAGAACGCTTGACTCCAAAAACATACTACTGTTGTTTCAGATGCTATCTTCACGCCATTTGGAAGAGTTGTGATCTTGGTTTTACCAGGTTCTACAAAATCTGGCAATGAAGATGGGAAGCTAACACCTGGAAGTAGAAAGTCTAGAGGTAATGATTTAGACCGATCTCCAACCAACCAGCCAAAAAGACCACCCAGAGGAGATGAGGTTGGCCTGGTAGAAACAGCACTTGAACTTGCAAACCTGTTCATTCCCTTATTAAATGATCGTTCCTGATGTCATTTTAGTAGCCATGATACCTCAATATTACAAGTCTTTCCCATTATTAACACATGATTAGCAAATATTCATCTTTCTTATTCTTAAGCAAGTCCGTGAGAGGACTTATCTGATCCATGATTTAATTAAATTCAAACAATGATGCAAGTAAATTGTCGATAGACATTTTTGGCAGTATAAGCCTCAATATCCTCCAGAAATAATTAAAATGAAACAGTACTGTTGCTGACGATCTGACTTGTAGAAAAACAAATGGAATTTTTATACAACTAAAACAAATCTGAGCATTCAGGTAGTAGACGAAACCGTAATCATTCAAAGAGCACTAAAACTCTTGACGACTAGCATCACATCGCTAGCCAAGAAAAATCAAAACTACACGATTAATCATATAATAGCCAAAAAAAAATTCATAATCAATAAATTCAATCAATACAAATAACATAAAAGGAGTCAAAATTATCCAATTACATGATTTTGATTCTAATATCAACAAATCCCAACCTTAAAGCATCGAAGGCGTGAAGCTGCAGTTCTGTACATGATGATCAACAACAAAATCCTAGATTCCGGACTCGACTGGAAGGTTCTCGGATTATCTCCGACTGAAAATCTGAAACGAATAGGGGCGGGTACGTCGGCATAATTTTGACCCAACCATAAAAGATGGCACGTGTAAGATGATCAACGAGCGCTCAAGGATTTTTTCCGATGTGTTAGAATGTAGTAGGGATTGAGGATTGAGACGTCCGTTGATTAATTAGTCAACGTCTGATTAATAGACTTCAGTGTTGAAAAACGATCATCCACGAAATTTCCAAAATTAATATAAAATTTTAAGATTTTAACTTCTTCGTTTGACACCTTAAAATTTGAGTATTTAACGGTGCAAACCTTGTCGTGATCGTGCATTACAGTCTCCGGCAAAGTCCGGTAACTCTCCGTCTCCTCGTGTTTCTGTGCAACTTCTCTCTCCTTGCTTCTTTTTCTTGTTCTCTTCAGCACCTCTCTCTTTACTTCTCCTTCGTTTTCTTCTTCAATTCGCACAAAAAGTTGTCGGCAACCGAACATGGTTAGTTAGTCATTGGGAGGGTGATCAATTAACTCATTCATCTATAATTGGAATTTCAAATATTTACAACTTTGTGAAGTTTACTACACTAATTCAATGCCTAAATACAACTTAACATTGCATGTAAATACTACTTAGCCTGCAATGTGTTTCCTTCTAATGGACTCTATTCTCCTGTCTCAACTGCCAAGGCATCATTTCAAGAAACTCGCCGATCCTACAGAACAAGAAAAGCACATTGGTCAGTCACGCTCGACAAATTTGACCCAACAAAATGCATAATTTCCCATAAAAATGCTAAATATAGGCACCCTACTAGCTGAAGCATTAAGGAAGAAATGCCTTTAAATATCAAGAACAGAGAATATTATCTCACATTAATGGAAGCTGTCATGACTGCCAGAAAACATCTGGGTCGTTGCTGTACAACGAATGCTCTTGAACCTCCAGATTAGCAACGTGGTAATCGATGAGCCGGGCTTGAACAACTTTACAGAAAAGCAATCCACAAGGAAGCATCCACCATTCACTTTCATCCCTGTATTTCAAGAAAATCATTTGCCAAACAGTAGCCATGGCTGTAAGCACAGTATTTAGAAACACGAAGAAGAAAACTTACACGCTAAAAGTCCATGACTGAAAGTTTGGATGCTTTTTACTTGAGTGAATCATATAATGAACTAAACCGCATACAAAGGCGATTAACTGCAAATAGGAAAAGCTACTTCACTTAAGCAAATAATAAGAGATTGGAGATGATAATAACAAGTTGAGTAATTGAGGATAGATCGTTGATCTTTGTTTTATAAGAAACAAAATATGTTGAAAAGAACGAAAATATATTACAAGAAATGAGAAGAACTATCCTAAAAAGTAAAAAGAAACACTTAATTTAAAGTAATTTATTTATTCCACCACGGGATTTAGAACTTTAGCATTTGCATGCATGGAATTTGTCATTGAACTTCAGCTCTGAATCATACAACAAAGTTTGTAGATAGAACATCCTTAAAGCTAAGTCAATGGGTAGACAATTATTTATTTACTACTTTTGAAAAATATGTAGGTGCAAAATGGAAAACTTACGACATTAATCAAGGACGAGACATTCCACAGGCCATAAACACGGGCAAGACTGCCTGAGCGTCTGGGTCCATGACTGAACAATGCCTTAATTCCAGCAGGAAAAGGAGGGAGAAGACCAAGAGGAAGAATAAACAAAACGAGAAGGAAATCCAGTAGAGATATAGAGAACATCTGTAGCAAAGTAAGCAAGACCAAGCTAAAATCTCCGAGTAGGATGATGGAGATGAATAAACCAACCAGATCCTGCAAAATTCAACTACGAAAAGATTCAGAATTCATCGTCAAAAAAAGATAATAATAACAAAAAAAATACTCATTATGCTACGATTATACGACCTGATGGCCTACTGGCTTAGTATTGTAGATAATGAAAGAGAAGGGATAACACCAAGCCTTGTTCTCTTTAAGCGTTCTTAAAGTCTTAGACTGCAAAATTCCTCCATCTATCTTTTCTGGTCTGGACTGAGCAAGCGCGGAATTTTTCATACGAACTTGGGAACTGAAAATTTAAGGAAAGAAAGCCAAGATTTTATAGAATCAAATAATAAGCTAAGATTTGAAAGAAATTGAGAATGTGTTACCGAAATTGTTTCTCCGGCAGCAGTGGCAGATCTGAGACTTCAATCAGAGGTGTGAGACTTTCATGCTTCTCAATAACACTCAATAATAACCCGAACTGACAATAACCAGTAGCTGTAGGCTGAAACCAAGCAAGATCGACTCTCACCCCATACGTGCTTAAAGCAAAATTTGCATGTGTTTCGAGCCATCCAATAATATTACAGAAAGTTGATTTTAGGCGTCCACGACGAACTAAGCGGAGTTGAGCATTTAAACCAGTTACAAGTCTATACCATATAGTTGGTGGAATGGACTGAGTTTCCAAAAAAAAAAAAAGAAAAAGATCATTGCATATCATGTAACTAGAAGTTCACGGGCTAGAATCCAAGCTAAAGCAGCATTATCAAACCTGACTGATGAGGCTAGTAAGTGTATTGTCACTGTGAAGGACAAAAGGAGCAATGTAACTTCCATCGCCACCAAAAACTAAAGACAGGGGTAATCGCTTAGAAAGACTAAGAGGAAGATCAGTTCTCTTTTCATCTCCACCAAGGAAGAAATCCACATATGCAAGCATCAAATCCGAAGTCGCAGTGACCTAAAATTAAAAAGATCGTCTCTGTGAACTATCAACTCTATTTGATTGTTATAATTAACTAAGTAAAAATCAGATTTTAATTTTGTTGAAGGTATTGCGTTTGTGGTATCGAACATATAAATTGCTGAAGTCATTTCCAATGATTATTGGTAAGAGTTGATTTATAAACTCCTAATTATCTATATAACTTGAAGAACCTTGAACATACTTAAGAACCTTTAAATCTTTGGGTACTTTCCCTAAACATCAAGGATTTTGGTAATATCTCATCTTCAAAAAAGGACTAATGAATGTAAATAGTTGTTAAGACAAAACCTTAAGTCCTTCATAGAGAGCACGGGATCGACAAGACCGTAAGCAAGAATGGTCATATTCTGAGCGCACAAATTCACGCAAACATCGCAATTTCTTTTTTCGACACCTTTGCAGCCATGACCATGCAAGTGGAACAGCAAAAACACAAAGAATTCGGTAGACCAATCCTTCCCACCACTTATATGCAGCTAAATCATTGATTTCATCCACAAATTTTTTGAATGCATCCTCATATCTGCAAGGCATATCATCTTTATCATAGGATTTGATTTACAAGCATACTGTCTCGAAAACAAAGTTAAATACACAATTCAAAACAAACTTAATTTTCATCATACACCAGAAAAAAAAAAAAAGTGAGAGAACTGACATGATTGCTGCTATTTGCTCTGGAGGAGAACGAGGTAAGTGCCAGGGTTCGGTGAAAGTATTTGGCCCCTTGAAATACATTCTATGTACATGACTCTGTGACTCCTCGATTCTATTTGTTTCCAAAACCTGAAATACAATGATCATCAATTTCCAAACTTAAATCTCTGAGCATTAAGCTACCACACGATGATATACATGCAAAATATAAACTGGACCTCATTCAATGATTCAAGGAAAGGGAAGGAGTTGTCTATTCGAGAGCTATGTCGATCGGGTGTTAGAGATGGCAATTCGTCTCCACCAGCAAATTTCATCCGTGCAACACTAAGCACGAGAGCTAACACGATTAGTAGTATAAATAGAATAAGACAAAAGATCCATGGCCCACCAAAAGCATAGACCAATTCCTCGAGTGTGGTATAACAATGTGGCATATGATATCTTTCAGAAATGCACTTGTAAGGACATGGAATTTCAGTAACACCGCCTGTCAAAAGGATTCTAACATCAATCATAAAAAAATAGCCACGTATTATAAACAATGAAAATCTTTTTCATCTGAACTTCTAGATGAATTTACCAGTTTCCATATGAAGTGGGAATACACAACTAGGTAATAAGAACTTCTATTTGAGAGACTTTTGAAATAAATAAAGCACAAAGCACAAATTATTGTGAGAGATTTTTGAAATAAATAAAGCATGAAAACTGAAAAGTTTGCAGCATTAATGTACCTCGAATAGTTAAATATATTGCACGATTTGGAAGCTCATGAGATGGACATTTGCGACAAAATTCCTTACTAGATCCCGTGACATTCTTGAAAGTGCCAACAGGACATTCCTGCAGATCCATTAGTTAAATTTTTTAAAGAAGCAACGATGAAATGAAGTAAAATAAAGAGAGCATCGTTGGGATTTCAAAGTCTATGAATCAAGTTCAAAGGTTAAGAAAACTAGAATCACGTTCCGTAGAATAGAGTTTCAGATGCGCAATGGGACTCACATGATCAATCACCTTAAAGCTCAATTAATCTTGAGTTAGACATAAGAAAACTTTCTAACTACCTCACAGAAGATTCCGTATAGCCCCATCGGACAAGACTTTCCAGTGATGGTGCCATTTTTACCATCACGGGCATGACCTCTACCAAATCCTCCCCTGACATTAGAAGAAATTCAAACAATACTTGATAAAGTGCACTAACATTTGCATAAAACACATAACGAGTTTCAGTAATTGAACAAAAACGAGGATAGAGGGAGAATAAATCAAGGCAGTGTCCATATCCTCATAAAGAAAAAAAAACTCATAAAAAAGATTACAACTATCGAATAATTTCAGTGAAACCACAAACCCAATGATAATGCTTCCTTTCACTCTTGCCATAGGTGAATATGCATCTCCAACTGGTATATCAGCCCAGTGAAAGTGAACCCTGCCACCACCTCCACCACCTCCATTTGAATTGCCATGTCCTCCAGCAGATGAAATGACAGAGGAATCACCGAGGACCAGAGACTGAAGAAATAGTAGGATGGTTCCACCAGATCCACCCCCAGTGCCTGCATCTAAAGTGGGATCCACATCATGAATTCCATGTCCAAAAGTTTCTCCATCAGCTCTAAGAGAACCGTCCAGAAATAAACTTGACAAAGAGTGCTCCAGTGAGCCAATCACTGCATAAAAAAGAGAAAAAATCATGTATTAGCAGTGGAAAGCCTATACACCAAGAATAGCAGCTACCTAATTATAAGGAGAAAAACTCAATATTATTTGGATTTAGGGAACTATAAACTAGGAAACTATTAACCATAAAATCGATCAACATAGCACTGCACCATCAAAAAATTAAGAGCAATACCAAATGTGATTGTTCAAAGATTAATAAACTAGAGAAATTCATTTGCTGGAAATCCAGTAAAAAAATAACTTCTCATCAGCATTCAGAATCGCTGAAGTTCGCATGCTGTCACGGCAACCAGTTTTATTAAAAGGGCAAAGTGATTGTTTTGGAAGAGAAGAAAAATTAGCAAAAAATCCAATAGTAACTAGCAATCTTACCAATAATTCCGCCACCAGCAGTTGCACCACCAAAGCTTTCATTTCCACTACCACTTCCAAGCTCACAAGGTAATTCAGGATCCCCATACACAATACCCCCGTCAATGAAACTACCATTATAATAACCATCCCCTCCTTTTCCGCCATGGCCACCTCCACCACCACCAAAACCATTAGCAAAATATTTTCCTCTTCCCACTCCACTAGTGCACCCTGGACGTATTCAAACAATTCTAGCATTACATGATGAAGACAAACTACATTCGATTACATAATAAAAATTTTATTTTTTATCAAACTCAAATATAGAGATGAACACTGTTTAGAACAGACTTTAAAATTTATACTCATTTACCAAAAAGGTAAGAGAGAGAGGGAGAGATCATACCCAGACCAGATGCAGTAATAGACCCAGAAGAGTGGACAAATATACTACGAACCCAGTGAAAATGAACCACAGATCCAGTCATGACACCCTCAACAGTAACATCTTCAACACGACATATCTGCAGCATAAAGTCCAGCTACTCATTCAAAATCACAAAGACCGAATCCTTTTACAGCTCCATGATTACTATTCTGAACCAGATAATAATTACTTATTGTTCAATCTGGAAAAAGAAGCACCTGAAGAGTGAAGGATAATGTAGAATTCACATTACAGTCTTCAGGTGGATGAAGTAGCTCCACGGGACAATCTGAATGTTCACAACGAAGTGGTGGTTTCCTGCCAATTTAAAAGGTTTTATGTGAATTTAGCAAAGAAAATATGTACAGGCGTCATATTTACTGATCACTTACAAGTCGATGGCGTTTGAATCATCCAAAGGGCCACGTAAAACGGATCCAGATCCAACCTTCGTGTTTAAAAAAAATAAGACTAAGCAAATGATATGGTAATCTTTTAATATGTTGTATATCAACTAGCTAAACAACCCTTAAAAAGAAGATGAACAGCAAATATGAATGCGATAAATTTGACAGGAAGGACAGCATGAGAATGGTATTGAACTCATTAATGTATTGTCTATGAACATTTAAATGTCCAGCAACACAAAAGGATATCCCTTGTCAGGAGAGGGAAGGTGTCCATAAAATATTGTGCTACATTTTTCAGATACTTAATGCAAAGAAAACTGCAAAATAAGTAAAGAATTGACAGGATTACGAATTTCTCATCAAAACATTATACGGAACTCGACTTACATAGACATTGTAAAATAATGATATAATGAGACGTTGTGCCTCAATCAAATTTCCTGCTCCAGTTAGATTCAAAAAGCCTTGTCCATGCACACCCAAATTTGCATTAGAATGTATTACAGATGATTCCTGGCAAACAAATACGGAAGTCATAATCCATAACACGAATGATTCCAACTTCAAACCATGATTCCATCTGTGTCCGGTATGAAATTTTTGAAGCAGAAGGATACCTTGAGAACAACTAAATTGCTGGCTTCAAGCACAGATGTTGCTACTATTGCATCACCCGTGCCATCTATAACCATTTGTGAATTCCACATGAGATGCATTTTTACGGACATTCGAAGAGCCCCAAATATCTGCATGTAATCCGAACACTTTATTCCCATGCTAAAATGCAACCAAGGCCATTACAGAAAAGTTTAACAAAAATAAAAATCGATGAAGGACCCTTAATGTACCCACAAGTTGAACAACAATGCTCGACTTGGAAAATACTCAATCAAACTAAGCAATAACAATTAATTCATCTAAAAGTTGCCTTCTCTTCACCCCCCCTACAATTTCTATCTCATCTCCTCGTTCTTCACACACATTTCACTAACTACTCCAATAACAAACATGACACCTCAACAAGTTAATATTCTCTAGTTACCCCCCTTCGTCCACTTCTTAATGATAAATTATGGTTTTAACATCTAGCAACAGGTGTAGATGAGCAAAACACCAAGAAAGACCAAATAAACTTCACAAACAAAACATACAACTGACTGAATGCTGAATGAGAAAAGAGCAGAAATGTTATTCTGGAACCACTAGAATTGTAATATTGGTTCTGTTAACAAGCAACCTACATCAAAATCCCTGAACCATGAAACAAGAAAACTTGAACCCTCACACAGCGGGTCAAACACATAAAAGTGACTTGAAAGAAACAGATTATCATTAGGGAGAAATATATCCAAGTAAAAAATGAAAATTAACAGCGAGGTACAAGTGCCACTTGCCTTGAAGACAGAATCACTCATAAGAAGCTCTTCTGCCATTAACTCAAACACTGATGAACCATAATGAGCTAGACCAAAGCTTAGAATTGCACCAGATGATAAATGAATTTTTCCTTGGACCTGGACACCGTCATGACAATAAATGCATATAGAAGAACATCCTATAAAGTAAAAGAAATACTTAAAATATTACGAAATATGAGACAACAAAAAGGTTTGTTCAATGACCTGAACACGGCTCCAAAATAAAGGAAATAAAGCCTTCGCATGATTTTGGATATAAATATTTGTCCATAGAGGTTGTTTAGGAAACTCTAACAGAAGTGTGTCAGTCAGTGTGGACATATTGTTATTGTTAACGATAAGGCTTCGTGGCACGGCATCATAGTATGTACCGGCAGCACCTGAATTTTCTGGACACCCAAAACTTCCACCCCCTGCCGGCAAGATGAAATGCACAAGATTTACATATTTTCAATTTTTTTATTATATTATTCTGAAAAGGATGAAAATTATTGAAGGTAACAACTTCATCAACTACTTCTTCACGCAGATCAATACAATTGAACAACCCTCACCATGAACAAAGAATTCTGTGCTGTCGTGCCTACTGAAAACATTAAACGAGATTCTTCCACCTCCACCTCCAGCAAATCCATTACCTCCAACCGCACTTACACTTCCCGTTCCGATCCTGCACACTTGAATAAGTAAGTTTTGTACCCCTAAACTACTTAAAATGAGGATTTTATCTAAATTATACAAATGCATGCTATCCAAACAACTAGAAACATCATCTTTACATATATCTAAGTAAAAGAAAAATATGTATTACAGTGTGCTGTTTTTTTTCACTGTATTATCAAACCAACCACCAGATGTCAAGCAACAAAACAAAAAGTTATCCTATTGTATGTAATAAAAATGTAAATCTCAGTTCAGTCTGCACATCAAAAATAAATAAAATCGTCTTTAAAACTTATATCAAAAGAAACAAAAGACATCCTTGTCAGTAGAATCAAGGCTCATGAGTCCAAAACATAAAATTAGTATCATTTAGAATGCCAAACAGAGATGCTTTACGTTCTATGAGCTTTGATGTAAATGCTCCCACCAGAACCTCCACCACCCTTGACGCCACCATCTCCTCCATCTGCCAAAAGACTCCCACCAAATGCAATTGAATTGACTACGTCTAATAAAATCCTCCCACCTCCTCCACCACCGTACTTTCCTTCTTTGCTTGCCGTCCCGGAGCCTTTACTTCCATAGCTCCATGGCTTATCCAATGAAGACCATGAATAAGCATCTCCACCCCATACATCATCTGGAAGTTTCGAATTATCTTTCACGCAACTAGCTCCTCTACCACCATGTCCCCCTCCAGCACCCTGAACACCCGAGGGGGTCCCACTAGTCTGTGCAGGCGGTTCACCAGCCAACCCAGTGACATTAATAACTGACCCACCAAGCAAGCTCGAATTATAAGCATTTACAGAAATCGACCCTGAAATAATCACTGCATTACTACCTAAACTAAATTCCCTACTCATATTAACCGTGATTGAGCAACCCAAAACAGGGCAACTCAAACTAACACCAGGAAGTATATACAAACTCCCATTTCCTTCTATGTACACATCATCCATGAAAATCAAGCTCGAATTCAGTTCGCAAATGGTATTAAGAGACCCAAATCCTTTAAGATCATCCTCGCATAAGAGAGAGGGAAGATGAGGAGGTGGAGACGGCGGCGGAGGTGATGGAGGTGTGTAATCTCCATGCAAAAACTCACTCCCAAAATCAATGATTGAGAATTCCTCGTCTGAATCAAAAACTAGACAAAGGGCCACCGAGAAAATAGCCAGGAAACAGATAAAGAGAGCTTGGCTGATGAAATGGAGGGTTTGTGACATTGTGTAGAGTTGAGGTTAATAATCACAGAGAAACTAATTTATCAATGACAGCAAAAGTTTACGGATGAGAGGAAACAAAGAGAAGCAATTTCCTTATTGAGAAGAAAAAACGAAACGGCTCATATGGTTAAAATGAAAATTCGAAACTTGAAATACTTAGATTGAAAGGATTCTTTGTAAAGATTCTGGGTTTGAAGGAGAAATTCCTAACGAAAAGGAGGTGAATCGGTACACGGATGAGGTGACAATAATTTTCCAGGAAATTGGAAAATGGAAATTGCAATTAAAGCAACAGTAGAATGCTAGGCATGGTCGAAGGGGGGAAGGAGAAGGGTGAAGAACGGGTGGCGGAATAAACGTACGTGCAAAGGCACGTGCTAATACTTTGAGTATGAAAACTTGGGCCTCAGCCCATGGTCTTGTTACCATTGGGCCTCAGGGCCCATAATACAATTATTCTCTTTTTTCGCTTAATTAATTAATTTTTGTTTCGAGATTTCATAATTGAAATATAATAACGTTATAAATAATCCTAAATTTAATGTTACACTATGATGCACAGAAGTCACTCACTCATTAATAAAATTATTATAGTATATTATAAATATTTAAAATAATAAATTATATGATTTAATAAATTAATAACATTTAAGCGTAACATTTAGATGTGAAATTATAATATAAACGTAACACTGCACGTACTATTGAATTGAATATGGATCAAATTTCTCTATTTCCATTTGATATAAAGTCATGAATGGTGATAAATTATCTTCTATGTCTAGTAAATTATTTGTTTAAAATTTAGGTACACATTAAGTAGTTTAGATGATACATTACATATATTATTCAATTAATCATATTTAAATGTCACACAAAAGTATAAGACTACAATTTCAAACTAAAGTATAAATGTATTATTATTTGTTATCTGAAGAATTACAGTTATACGTAATTCGTTCACTACAATGTATTTTAAATTATAACTTCTTTTATTTTGAAAAAATAATAATATATTAAACTAGAGCTAATGTTTTAACTATCACGGGTCAATCTATTTGTATTTCTTAATTAAATTGAGAACAAAAACTCGTGAGTGGTGATACGTTTACGATATAATTTTATGTCATAATCTTACATCTAATACGTGTCGTTTAGCCATTGATCCATACAATCTCATTTTAAATATTTATTTTAAATTTTGATAATTTTATTAATAAATGAATAATAATTAAACGCCGAGTTAAAACGTGAGATTACAGCGTATAATTAAAATATATATACAGTACTAGTCACTACTAATGCTGACGAGATATGTGAGTGACATTTACATGATCATTAAGTATATAATATAAACCTTGTGGACTCGAGTAACGCCATGGTGCACTATCTTGGACATGACCCGTTTTCAAGGAAAACTAGGAAAGGCTTGGCCTAAATGTCACCAAGCTCCCTAAGAACCTCTTTTGTCATATACTCTTCTTTCATTTTCAACATTATGATTTATTAATGTTATTTATTTATGAAATAAGGTAATTTCACTTTCATTAAATCTTTTTAATTCTAACTTTATTATTGATTAAATAAATGTCACGTTTCGTGCAATATGGATTATAAAATTACCCATCCATTTCCTCCTCCGGTCACCCTCATAAATTTTGTCGCATTTTATTATTACTCTATCACATAAGAATAGTCCACCTGTTAACTTAGTCAAATTATTTATTTTCAAAAACTCTAAAACGCATCAATCACATCTAATAATAGAATTTAGTGTACTCTATATTATAATTTTATTGACACTTGAGTTTAGTCGTGAAACTCGTTGAATATGATCAATGTTAATTTTATTTTATTTCTGTAATTTTTTAAAATAAATTTTCACGTAAATTTAAATATTTTTATTTTTTAACGTATTTTTCTTTTAGTGATCTTTCGATTTTCAGCATCTATCAATCACCATTTTTATTCTCTTTCACTAAGTAATATTGTATTAAAAAACACTCGAAATAACTATATTAAGTCGATGTGTTATAAGTTACAAAAATTTAATATAACAATTTTACTTGTGACCAAAGACTATAGTTTATGTGCGCTACTTAAATATGGATTTGTAATTTACTATCAAACATAGTTATAATTTAGTTAGAAAAAAAAATAATAATAATTGTCGTCGCAATTAACTAAGATCTACACAGGCGAGGCGGCTGAAGAGCAGGGGATGGGTGTCGCTCTGGCAGGGGGCTCGGGAAACAACAATGACACGTGTACGGTTAACTCGAGGATAATATTAAAGAGGGCAGGATTTTATCGTACGATGCACTGCGTCGCTTTTGTTTTGTCGGGACACGATATTTCGGCCACCTGTCCCTTTTCATTGTACGTTTCCCCTGACACCACTCTCCCTAACGTCCTTTTATTCTTCTATTTTCTATATACTTTAAATAAAAAAATATTTCCCAGTCATTTAAAATTAATAATTATATTAAAATATTTTTTACACTTTAATTTTGAAGAGTATATTCTTTAATACCAGGCGCATTAATAGTTGTCATATTTAAAATTAATCATAAATAATTCATGTAATAAACGGTAGATTATGTATTAAATTAGTATTTACTCATTAAAATTATACTGTGCATATAACACTAACACAGTGTCTCTAACATGTAATTTTTTCAAATTTGTTTATTTTAGTGTTATCAATATAAATATTAATTAATAATTAATAATTTATTATATTAATTTTAATAATCAATATTTATGGACAATTAGAAGCTAAACAATAACATTAGTAACGTATAACACTATAAATACAGAAAAAAAGTTATACAGTTGTCAAAGCATACATATTTAAACGAGAAAGATTACCTGTTTCTCCAAGTAAGACTTTACCCCAAAGAATGCGACAAATTCTAATTCGATCGTGCATAAATTCTTTAAGGATGGTCATGGCTGTGACATTAATGAATTACATGAAGTGTAATGTTCTAGAAAATTAAATGCATTTTTTAAATGCTCCTAACCCTATCTGCACGGATTTCTTTTGAAATTTATAAATAATATATTTTATCTCTTATTTATTTGTTTGTTTTATTTTGTTCAATGAACCATCACCTTTGATATTGAAATAATTAGACAGAATTATTGAAATTGTTACGTGCTTCACGTGACAATGCGACAACAAAGTAATGTTACCTTCAAATTTTTAAGTTCTTACATAACACAAATGCTTATAAGTCACAGATTATTTATTCTAATTAATATAATTAATTATACCAGTCAATTAATTATTTTAATTAATATAATAAATTTTAATTAATTATATCGATCAATAAAAAAAAAAAAAAAGACATAAAGGATACGGTGATAAAAAAATAAAAGTGTAGGTGCTAAAATGAACTTAAATTATGTCGCCCGATAAATGTGTTTCAAGCAGTAAAAAGTTGCCACGTTTACTTTGCTTCTTAGAAAATTAATTCCTTCCTCGTGCCATTGAAGTCTTTGACCAGCCATATGATCATCTTTATTTTTCTTTTTAAAAAGGAAAAAATTTAATATCAGAAAATGACGTGGATTTAATATAAAATTAAATTATGAGTAAAGACTTCATTAATCCGTGAAGTTTATTATTCTGAATATTTATATTATACGATAAGAATTATTTCAAAGTTTAGAGTAAAAAGGTTGCATACATAATTCAATTACTACGGATCAAATAATTTAATTAAAAAATAATTACACATTCAAGGCTAAGTAATTAATAGGGGGCATTAAATGAAAGGTTTATCAACCGATATTAATGACTATTTAATGTAAT
Organism: Begonia peltatifolia; assembly: GCA_022433055.1. Lineage (NCBI taxonomy): Eukaryota > Viridiplantae > Streptophyta > Magnoliopsida > Cucurbitales > Begoniaceae > Begonia > Begonia peltatifolia. The sequence goes on along the minus strand of CM039518.1, from coordinate 23,237,879 downwards.
TAACTAAATTTAAGTACTAGGGCCATTGCGATCGAGCAAGGAGTTAGAAAAGTTGCATTGATTAAGTTGCAAGTGTGATTATGGTATTAGTGAGATTATTTTTTTATTTTTTATATAAGATAATACATACTCTAAGATAATGTAACATATTTGTTTTTCATACTTGTTCTTAATAAGACCCGTTTTAACACATCGATCGTGTTTGGTATTTTCACCATTGTATGTATTATGTCTCATAAATTTCTATGTTGCCAGTTTATTGGTAAAATTCAGATTTTTTATAATTTTTTTATTTTTATGCGAAAGTAAATATAAACTTTAATTCTTTGCAATTTGGTACAAAAAAACCCTCCATAATAGTTATTACTAAAACCGACTAATCTTTGATTGGATAATCTGAAATGCTTAGAACTCACTAGCTTTGTAACGATGAGAACAAATGAGATGTAACATCTTGCGACGTAAATTATATATTTTTAATTAAATATGATAATGATAGGTTTACTTTATAGTCTTATTTTTTAATTGTTACGTCATGACATTATAATTTTTAATTATTTTATCATATTAATATTAATGTGATAAATTAATAAATATTACGTTAGTAAAAATTATAAGACAAACATAATATTATTTTTTTTAAATTTGTATTTATATGCTCGTGTGGTTATTATAATTTCCATTAATTAAAGCTTAATTATAAATGATTAAATGTTTATTAAGTCTCAAATGTTCTTATTTTTTTAATGAATTTATCTAATTTTCTACAAAGTGAAAAAGATAAGAATTAATTTAATGACAAGACAATTAAACAATAATATAGAAAGATTAAAGGGTTGTTGAGAAGAAGGCACATAAAAAGAAGAACTTGAAGATAAGAAACCCCAATTAAAATAATCTATTTTTATTTAATATTTACATAATACAAGATTAAGTAGATACTTAACAACCCAGAATAATATGTAATTTATTATAGTTATAAGTAGATTAGTATGAGATAAGTATTTATAATTTATATTATATAGTTTTATGACAATTAAAATGTATTAAAATTATATAAAGCAGAGAAAAACATCCACCGGAATTGCTTCATAAGAAACAGGCACGTTACACTAGATTCTCTCATATTTAACCGCAGTTAATAGAAGCTCCTAGTCCTAGTCCTAACTTCTAGTCCAGTTTTAATATCTTTAAAACTGAACCATAGTTAGATAAACTAACAATGGTAGAACCACTCCTCGAGCAGTTTATAAACGACGAGACCGGGCTCGGTTGTTCGGTAAGCAGAATTGGAAAAACCGCCATATTTTCCGACATGATGCTCGGTGAACCCTACCCTTCCGGCGTATCGACGTGGTTGGTGAGCGATTATGATTCGGTGACTGAAATTTTATCTCCTTTTGGAAGATCTGTCCGCTGCCACAGCAATGCGAATGGAGGAGACTACTCTCCTCAAGAAGCTTACACGGGGCTGCAGCGCTACTTGCCTTCCAATGAACGGGACAGTGATATTTCTGGTCGGGAAATGGATTCTACCGTCGACGCCTACTCCTGCGACCAGTTCCGGATGTTTGAGTTCAAGGTGAGGAGGTGCGCTAGAGGAAGGTCTCATGATTGGACTGAGTGTCCGTACGCTCATCCGGGAGAGAAGGCCCGCCGGAGAGATCCGACGAAGTATCACTACTCTGGTACTGCATGTGCGGATTTTCGAAAAGGAAGTTGCAAGAAAGGCGATTCGTGCGAGTTCTCTCATGGTGTTTTCGAGTGCTGGCTTCACCCGGCGCGTTACCGGACTCAGCCGTGCAAAGACGGAACGAGCTGCCGGCGAAGGGTTTGTTTCTTCGCTCACACGGCGGAACAACTTCGACTTTTACCTCATCAGAGTCTGAAGAGTCCAAACGCCGCTGCTTACTCGTACGACGGTTCACCTCTCCGGCATGCCATTGAGGCGTCGAGTGCAAAAAATTTAACGTTTTTGTCTTCTCCGACGAGTTCACCCCCGATGACTCCTCAGGCAGAATCTCCGCCTATGTCGCCAATGGCTCAGTCGCTTAGCCGGTCTTTCGGATTGAATTCAGTTGGAGAAATGGCGGCTTCTCTACGAAACCTCCAGATTAGCAAATTAAAGTCCCTTCCCTCTGCTTGGAATGTCCAAATAGGATCTCCGAGAGGTTCGATCCTTCGACCTGACGGGTGCAGCCTACCTGCGACGCCAACTCGAGCTTCTCCTCGTTCCGTTAATGGCGGATATGTTGATTTCTGGGACCAAACTGTGGAGGAGGAGCCAGCGATGGAGAGGGTAGAATCAGGGAGAGGACTCAGAGCTAAAATGTTTGAGAAACTGAGAAAGGAAAACTTCACTAATGAAGCCCATCCCGATTCATCGTCTGCTGCACCGGACGTGGGTTGGATTTCAGAGCTGGTGCAGTAAAATAATCTGTCTGGTTCGCCTCCGATTTCTTTCAAACAAGATTGATTATATTAAGGGTTCTATCTTATTTTGCCTCCCTCCCACTGACCATGAGCGAGGAGGAAGAAAATGGAAGTTGAAGAAGGAAGAAGAAGAAGAAGAAGAAGAATTTTCTGTACATATGTCATCCAAACTTGGAAAGATGAAGTTTTTTGGAGAGAATTTGTAAGAAGGTAAGAAGAAATTACATAGGAAGTAGGCTAAATGATTTTTCAATTGTTATTTGAATCATAACTGATCAACTGCCATTGTAAATATTGTTCTTGATTTCTGTATTTCTCCCTCGTTGTAATGCATCAGTGTCGTCGGAGTGTCACAGATTTGGCCAAAAAGTATTAGCGGGTACCTTGAATTTGATTGATCTAAAATTAAATGGGTGGAGAAGCTTCAAATGCAAGATTTAAGTTGGTTTTAATGATGAAGATATTGTTGATGGGAATGGGTAAGGTCGTAAGGAGGTCTGAATGGTCAACTCGGTGCCTGTCTGCATTTAAAGGGACAGCAGGGTAAGAATGAGGTTCGAGAAAGTCTTGAAATGGCCCTCCAATTTCTTCAATTTTGTACCCATTTTTCATCCAAACATAATGATATAATCTCAATCAATGAATCTGTGACGCCCAAATTAATACTCTCCACTGCCATTATTTTGCCTTGGAAATTAAGCAATCCAGTCTCTCTATCAGGGATCATTGACCAGCGGATCATCCTCAGCTTCTCCTTTTATTAAATAATTTCCCTGAAATAATAATGTGACAGGCCATGAACATATATTATAATTACGTAATTAATAAAGGCGGGCCTCCCTTAATGGGCGATGTCGAGTGATTGGATATGAAGATAGGGATTAGAGGTAATAATGACGACGACTTAACTTCAGTGCTTATAATTCAGTGTTAAAATATAATAAATAATCTCTACTTAACGTTAACGGCAAAGTGATTTATCTTTTCATTTCCTGGCGTCCCTTGGATCTCCAAAAGTTGTTCGTTTTTAACGGCCTTGGATCATTTAAGTGAACAAACTAGGAGCAGTATTATTCACCAACGGTGTTGAAGTAGACAGTGGCATGCGGGTTTATGCATCCTATGAAGGTAAGGAAGCAACGTCCTTAAAATACTCCAACTGGGAACCAACTTGACACCAAAATAACCAAAACTCGTATAATTTGCGTGCCTTTTCAAGCAAACATAATCGACTCCTCTCTCTCTCTCTCTCCCCCCCCTCGTTACCTTATGCCAGGTTACCTATAC
>CM039518.1:23049283-23229374 GCA_022433055.1 Begonia peltatifolia | reverse complement strand
AATATCAATCCATACAATTACGTCCATAAGCATATTAACAGTGGAAAATTTAATTTTATCTAACTAGCAACGTGTTAACGAAGAAAAATTAATTCAGCAGTTAATAAAACTGTTTCAGAATATGTTGTGGGGGTGGGGGAGTCGAAGGCAGATACTAATCAAACGAATACAGGAAAAAATAGGAAATGATACCTCGTTCAATTTATCTAACGTGGTTAAGGGATTCGCATCTTGCTTAGGTTTTCCAAAAATCCTGTTAAACATGATTGTCTCGATTCTCCGCTACCGGACAGCCTCAAACTTCAATAAGAAGGAGAAGAAGAAAGGAGGTAAGATTTTGCAAGAGTATCGAAATAGCCTGGTCCGATTAAACTTCAAAAGCTTTCGCCGCCGAAACAGGTCTTAAATTCTAAAGAATAAAGAGATTACAGACCTGAAAAAGGACAATTCGAAGTCGAAACTCAGAGTAAACGATCGGAATAACGTACTAGGGTTTTTGGAACAGGAGAAGAAAGAGGACGATGGATTTGTTTTCACCGAATAAACGCAAAACTTAGGCGTGCTTGTGTTGTGTTGGCCGTGGAAGAAGCTGCTTTGCGTTTTCTTCTCGTCGATTCCGCGTGCCCCATTGTTAAGTTATCTCCATTTTTTGCGGGTCCTGCCAAATAAAAATATTTTTATTTTTCATATTTATTATTTAGTTTTTATTTTTTATTTTTAAATGAGATAATTAAATAATTATGTGACTGAAAAGTTGGGTTTCTTGGTTAGGAGTATAAGCGTTATTCCTTTGTCTACTGATTTTATTGACATTTTAAACAAGTCTAAGAATTCACATTTGAGGTCGGGCTCCTGGGCCAGCCCGACCAAACCTTGTTTGTCTAAATTTAATGAGGTTCCACATAATTGTGAGAAATTATAATATTCAATTTATTTTTGAAGTAATTCTACTAATTCTATATTTTAATATTATCTTGCTGTCATTAATTAATTTATTCAATGATTTAATCTAATTATTTATAATTTATTGTAATTAATCCATCAATTAATGAATACAGAGTAATTTGAGTAAATCTTAAGTTATAATTTACGAACTTTAAAAATCAAATAGAAAAATATCAGATGATTATTGAACTGATTTACCGAGCTTGATCTGTAGAACTAAAATCATAACAGCCCAGATGATGAAATCCTATAGAATTTTGATCTTCTAACACAAACATCAACCCGAACTCTTGATGAAATCAATCTCGACATCGCTTATATCATTGAAACCTATATGCCAAGAGTTCCATCGCCCATTGTCATGATGAAGAAAATCTGTACGATAATTTTTTTGCAGCTGTTCGACACAGGCTTTCGACTGATTTGTAACCTTTAAATATGTTGGAGCAACATTGAAAAATATGTCATGGCTCCTTGATGAGATATTGGATAATCACATGACTACATCTCCACCAATGTATGAGCACACTACAAAGATCCAAACTGCATTCAGGTAGATCATATCTCAAGAACACACTAACAAATCCATGTCTTTTTACCAAACTAAATAGATACCAATGGCTGATTAACAAACCTCATAATAATGATTTCTACTTTGTACTCTGAAATTCCAACCCATGATATTATGATGATTATTGTAGAAAGAAACTTAAGAGTGTCTCAAATCCAGAATTTTAAACTTGATCAAAATGCATCAAAAAAGGATTATTTACTACCTCAATGAATTCAGTGAGGTTACACGCCAAATTAAGTGAACAACAGCTTGCATTTAATCAAATCTATAATATACATTAATTACTAACACGGTAGCTCCAAATTTTCTATCTTTTATTCTCCAAAATCTAATATAAACCTTTTCCAAACAATTCATTCTCATCGCAATTTTGCATTTGTGCTAAATGTTAATAGCTATGAGTAATGGTTTCACATGAAATACAAATTAAGGATTGATTTAGGGAAAGCGGATCTATTGAACATCACCAATAATAAAAATTAAGCCAAATGTACTTCACCAACGTTTCCAAATTTTTAAATACTAGGAAAAAAGTTAAAAGAGAAATGCGGGATTCAGTAAACAAAAACATATGTAGATCCATCTCTTTTTCACCAACAAAGCAGCAGCCTTATCATTTCTCTGATGAGTTGGGACCTCTCTTCTTGCCAAAGCCAACAACTAAACAATCGATAAAAAAGAAGGCGTCAGAATAACAAACCGTCAAATTCTCAATCATAAAGTGCACTCAGAATTACAAATCGACAATCCTCAAAAGTTAAGATATTCTCAATAGTCATTCCGATTAACGTAAAGAGAAACTAAGAACGAAGAATCGGGCAGTAAAACTTACCGGCAGTGACAAATCTGCGGTTGTACTGCATTCGCTTGTGGGCGCGACCTCGGGGCTTCTTCTTCTTATCCTGTTTTGCCACTTTAGGTGTTTGACCTCTCACCTTTCCCGCACGAGCCAACGAACCATGAACTTTACCTGTATCAGAAATCCACACAACGAGACGATTTTCAAAACAAGCAAGCAGGAGAAAGAACAGTGAGAGAAAGATCAGCACAGGAAGAGAAAATCTAACCCATTATCGAAAGCTCGGAATACTTTTATCGCCTACTATCGTGCGGTCGTAGCTCCGCTGCTTCAGAAGGCGTGAAGTAAAGATGATGAAAATTAGGACTAGGGTTTGGGAAAATTTTATACTGGGATGGTATATAGCGATGGGCCACGCCGGTAATGAAGCCTAAATAGAAATTTCACATTCTATTGGGCCGGGCCCAAGCCCAATATATTTTTGATAGTGAGAATATTTTTAAATAATAATGATACTTGATTTACAATGTAATTTAGCCTTACGAATTGGTACAATCTATTTATATTATATTATATTTATTAGTGAACTACAAATTAAAATATTATTAGCATCCATTGCATTTCTCAGTCATTTTTTTGAATTTATTTCTCGTCAATTTATTTATTTTATTCAATAAACCTATATTAATCTCTTGTGTAATTTTATTGATCCATTAGTTTCTCTAATTTTAATTTTTGAGGTGACACATATTTATAGTTTATTAATTATTGTAATAATTAAGATAAATTATTGAGTAGTTAAAATAAAATATAAGTAATTAACGACAGTTATATGAGAATGTAAAATTGAGACAGTCTCTCATTAAACCTTTTGTTTGGTCGATTGTTATGGAATTTGTTTTAATTAAGATTCCTTATGTTTTGGTATTAGATTCCGTAAAAAGAAAACCCAAGGGTGGGAATAGAATCTAAGGTTACTTGGATTGTCATTAAATCGACACGTTGCATCTTGTAAGAAAATGAGACGAAGCTGACGAGCGAATAGCTTCGTATATATATCAAGGTATAAAATGTTAACCAATTCTAGGGCTTTCATTGAAGGACTTGAGAGTTTTCTCTGACCTAGCCTTAAGGCAGCAATGGCGGACCAAATCTCGCCGCCTGTCGACCAATTAGCTCGCGCTAGTCTTAACGACGGAAAATTAACTTCTCAGTTTCGCAAGGCTGAATTTTCTGATCGATTTCTCATCAGATCCATTATTTGCCGGCCTGACGGCGGCGCGGGGCTCGCTGGCGAGAAGGTTCGGGTTGGTGGGTGGGTGAAGACGGGGAGGAAGGCCGATAAGGATGCGTTTGCCTTTCTGGAGCTGAACGATGGCTCTTGCCCGCAGAACTTGCAGGTGATCGTTGAGGCGTCTGTTTGTGAGCTTGGTCAGCTTGTGCAGACCGGAACGTGTGTTTCTGTCGACGGAGAGCTTAAGCTGCCTCCAGCAGATAAGCAGCAGAAAATAGAGCTCCGGGTTGAAAAGGTTATTCATGTGGGTTCTGTTGATCCGGCCAAGTACCCGCTTCCGAAGACGAGGCTCACCCTTGAATTTCTCAGGGACGTTGTCCATCTTCGACCGAAAACGAACACGGTAAAGCCTTGTTAAATCTTTCAATGGTGGTTTATTTTTCATTTCTATTTTAATCATTGTCCTTTATTTCGTTTTCGATGGAAACTATGTTTTTGGCAGTCGATCCTTCTCCGAAAGGGTATACATTTCCCGTGGCGATTTTGAAGATAATGATAGCGAAGTGCTGATTTTTTATTCTTGTTATTGAAAAGGAGATTGGGAAGTGAAAATAGAAAAAAAGGATTTTTTTTTTTTTGTCAGTTGTTCCTTAGTGGATTAAAGTTTGTAAATTTTGTTTATATTTATGCTGGAAGGAATAAAAATCTATACACGCATATTAGCCTTCTCAGTGAGACGACACGAGAAACATTTTACTGTTTCTGGTAATTTTTTGTCATCAAATGTTGAGATTTACTCCATATTTGTTGTAATTTGTCCCTGAAAATGTTCATGCACTTTTATACCCAGTTCACTAGAAAGGTTCTCTCATTCTGTTTCCAGATATCTGCAGTTGCTCGAATCCGAAATGCACTGGCATATGCAACCCACACTTTCTTTCAGAAGCATGGCTTTCTTTATGTGCATACGCCAATCATCACTACTAGTGATTGTGAGGGTGCAGGAGAAATGTTCCAAGTTACTACCTTGATTAGTGAGTCTGAAAAAATGGAGAAAGAGTTGACTAAGAACCCTCCTCCATCAGCAGAAGAAATAGAAGCAGCTAAGCTTATTGCCCAAGAAAAAGGAGAAGCTGTTGTTCAATTGAAAGCCTCCAAAGCAAGCAAAGAGAATATTGGTGCTGCAGTTGCTGAACTTAAGAAGGCGAAAGATAATGTTTTGAAATTGGAGGAGAGATCTAAGCTTAAATCTGGGATTCCAATGAAAGATGGGAAGATAGATTATTCCCATGATTTCTTTGCCCGTCAAGCGTTTTTGACTGTCTCTGGCCAACTACAAGTTGAAACTTATGCGTGTTCGCTCAGTAGTGTCTATACATTTGGTCCTACTTTCCGAGCTGAAAACTCTCACACTTCGAGACATTTAGCTGAATTTTGGATGGTAGAACCAGAAATAGCTTTTGCAGAGTTGGAGGTATGCTGAGTAATCTTTTTTGTTGACCTAAACTTCTAGTTTCTTATTACAGCTATTCATTAATGGTTTCCCTTGATTGCTTAGATTTCATCATACTTCTCGGAAGACTATGATTTGATCGAGTAGATCATTAAAACCAGTATGAACTGTTGCATAACACTTGGCTGTGGCGTTCATAAGCTTTTTTTACTCACAAAAACATTATAGTAAATTGCATTTAATGGGTATTTATCTGTGGAATATGGTAGGTTCCCTGCAAATTTAGCCACTAACCGAGAAAATTGATAGCAAAATCAACTTGATTCACGAAAACAGTGGGACGACGAGATTACTAATCTGGAGAAAAAAGAACTTCAGCGATAGTGATTGAAATATTTCATTTGAACCTAGTCAATTATACTGATTGAAATAATATATGTTGTCTCATTTCAGTCACCAATCATACTAGGATATTAATCAATAATCTATCATCTTCTCTACATTTCTCTGCAATTGCTGAAAATTTATAATGATTAAACTGCCTGTAGGATGATATGAATTGTGCGGAGGCATACGTGAGGTTCATGTGTCAGTGGTTACTTGACGACTGTCTCGATGACATGAAATTTATGGCTAAAAATTATGATAAAACCTGCATCGATCGCCTACAACTGGTTGCTTCAACCCCGTTTGAAAGAGTTTCGTATACAGAAGCTGTGAAGATTTTAGAGGAAGCTGTCAAAAAGGGGAAGCAGTTTGAGAACAAAGTGGAATGGGGCATTGATTTAGCTTCAGAACATGAAAGGTATTGACCATCTTTATTCCTCCACTTTCACAAAATGTTCCTGATGACGTCCTTTGTATTCTAGATACTTGACTGAAGTGCAGTTCCAAAAGCCTGTTATCGTTTATAATTATCCGAAAGGAATCAAAGCATTCTACATGAGGCTTAATGATGATTCGAAGACTGTGGCTGCTATGGATGTTCTTGTACCTAAGGTAAGGCTTCTCAACTTATATGCTTCAACTTAATGTGATTTTCCCTCATGCTAATGGTCAGATTGGTATCTTGGCAACTTTTTAAACAATCATTATAGTTGTGCTTTTAAAATAATCAATTGTGAAAAAAACAACAATTTTTTAGTAAATTAAATTTTTAAAAGTGATTTATCAATTTTTCTTGTTGATATTCACTTATCAAATTTCATAAAATTACTTTAGAATTTGAGAAAGAAAAATAAAAGAAGTGTCTTAGTAAATAGAAAATAAATATATTTTCAACTTATGAAAATTGTTGGCTACCAAACACTTAATGGGCGGTTAAAGTTATAAAATATGTGCTTTTAGCCTTCCAAAAGTAATTCCAAATGAGCCAACATTTGATACCAGGTGGGAGAGTTGATTGGAGGAAGCCAGAGGGAAGAACGTTATGAGATAATACGAAGCCGGTAAATTTGATTTTGATAGATGAATTTGTCTTATCGGTGCATAAATCAAATTTGGATGTTAGTACTGAAGAGCTGCTTGTATTCTTCATAAATTTTGCAGAATCGAGGAGATGGATTTACCGGTAGAGCCGTACGAGTGGTACCTTGACTTGAGGCGATATGGAACTGTCAAACACAGCGGGTTTGGTCTCGGTTTTGAGCGAATGCTTCTATTTGCTACAGGAATAGACAACATCAGAGACGTCATTCCTTTCCCCAGATATCCAGGAAGGGCTGATTTATGATTGAAAAGTTCGCAAATACGTAGTGTTTTCTTTATCATTTGCATGATTTTGATCTTCTTTTTTAACACGTGATATTGGCTTGAGATTTTATTCAGACAGGGCAAATTAATATGGTGGTAAATTATTTTCTTCCGTATAGTAGAAACTATAGTGCACTTTAATCGTCTACTTCTATGCTATGGTTCAATGAATTGTACTGTCGTTCTTTCTATGCTTAGATTAGGGTAGCTGTATTTTCTTCATACAAAACTCAAACAAACTGAATTGATACACTTAAAATTCTATTTGACGAGTGGGTGTTTATCTTTTGAGTTCATGACTCTCTCTCTCTCTCTCTCTCTCTCTCTCTCTCTCTCTCTCGCAAGTTTGTCAACGAGAAGCTCGGGAAAAGGGTTATTAGCGGAAGCAGGTACTGAAAATAAAGCATGTAATATGAATTCAGTTTCAGGCATTGTATCATATATGTTTTGCAGGCTTTGTGCTCTTAAATTGTCAGTCTATTGACTTATGAGGATGAGCTCCGTCAAAATAAAAAGAATTAAAAATTAATGTTTAGAATTTGAAATTTGTTCCAGTTCAATTCCACCAAGATCATAAAAATTAAATAATTGTTAAGAGGGAATTTTGGAGTCTGGGTAAATTCATTCAACTAAGAGAACCAGACAAAATCACTGAGTAGCCAAACAGATATTAGAGGACCATAAATCAAAATTCGAGGAAAAACATCCGGTAAGGGTAGTGATCAAACTTTGGTTGACCAATTTGGAAAGTGATCAATACACTAGATTTTCACCTCTTCAATACTTGTTAATGGTTTTCTTCTACCCGAGCTTTCACCTCTATGTTATGGTTTTCTATTACACTTTATTCGACTTTCCTTTTCATTAGAATCCTCGACCAAAGAGCTATAACATAGGTGGGTCTTCTACCCCTACCTAACAACATCATAGATGGATTTGAACCATGCATCTCTCCAGTTGGTTAAAAGAACTCTCCTCACAAACGAGAGATGCATGGTACAAATCTCCTCGTAATAAAATTATTGAGAATTGAACCATATTGCTAATAGGAGTATGAGACTCACTCATATTATAATTCTCCGGTCGAGAGTTTTGATTGGAAAGAAGACTGAATGAAGCACCACGAGAAACTATAACACTCTACTCATCAATAGGAAAAGAAAAGAAAAAGTGCTCCATAATATCCTTAGATTTCTTATCAGTCAAGAATACTTGTGCCCGCAGCAAATGAATTTGGTGTGCAATCGAACTTTACTATGTATTGTGGCAAAAGTTTCCACATGCATACTAATCTCGCCCTTCTCTAAAGCTCATACCATCGAATAAGAAACCTGGAACAAAATACCAAATAGCTAAATCACAGGTGGAGGTATAAATTTTGGTGTTCAATGCGTCAGATTTACTTAAAAAAAAGAAAAAAATTGTAATGACACATAGCAAAAGTCTCTTCAATCCCTCAATGAACATAACTACTGAATCCACTTTATCTTCGTTTTTTGTTTCATATTATTTGAAATAAAACACATGCACTTTCCAAATACAAAATAAATCTAAAAATCGACCTCATTATTAGAAACAAACGGAGTTCAAAATTTCAACACCAAGGTAATCCTTGATAAGGTTCGATCTTATAGATATCTCTTCTTTTTCAATGGGGTTTAGCTCTAATCCGTGAACTGCTAGTTTTGGTTTTGGAGCAAGAAAGAAACAATGCAATCAGACTTTGTACTTCAACCATCGTTACCTTCTATATGACTTCAATGTGCAACGCAAGTATCTCCACACTGTAAGAGCTATAAATGCGACTTCAATGTGTTACGCGAGTATCTCCACAAAGTAAGACATATAACTGCTAGACCGGCAAATCCAACTAAAATCTGCATCAAACCCAAAAATAGTTAGAAAAGAATCCTGACAGGTTCTGGGATCTATAATATTTAATAAAAAATAATTGAAGAAAAAGGTTTTGTGAAATATTATCTATTTTATTTCTAAAAATGTGTTAAGTGCCGGAGTTTTGTTATCTTATAATGGGTCTATTAATTGGTAGACAAGATGCATGGTCTACGGTCTATGAATTGGTAGAGAAGATGAATGGTCTACTGACTCCGGAATTATATATCAAACTCCAAGAAATCCAAAACCTACTTTGTTTAATTCGAGAAAAACCACAATTTCACATCAATATAAGGTTAATATATTTCATTATTGGCTCAAGCTATTAACTAACCCAACAACTCTTCATATAATAGATAACTCATTCTCAAGAGAAGAATATGCTAGCATAATTTTATCACAAACTAATTGAAAGGAAATAACATTGATTGAAAGAAAATAATATTGATTTAATTGATTGATGCTAATCACCGCTCATTCCCATTCCCCGAATCTTGATCCCAGACCAAAATGTACTATTTCACAAAAAATTTCCAAATAGGAATATCTCTAGTGATTTAGGCAGCGAAAATTGAAGAAAAAATATAAAAAAGAAATTAACTTTTGAGAAACGAAAAAGAGGACGAAGGAAAAGAGGGAGAAGCCAAGAGAGAATTGAGGATTGGAAAATAGGGTTTCAAAACCTCACATATTCATTCATAATAATCTGTTTAACAAAATGACAATAATAAGATTTAAATGAAAGAAATTAAGACTAACAATAGAATATGAAAAATTATTTTAATTAAAATAAATAAATAAATAAAAGAATAAAATATTAGCGATATCCTCATCAATTCTCCTGGAGTAGAAGAATCACTCAGTCAAGTTGACGGAACCCAAAGCAGCAAGCTGTTCAATCACCCAACTATAAACTAAGCGGCCGAACAACCTTCTTTCGACGTCCATACATTTGTGTAACTGGCAGTCTGAACCAAGAGTTTTTCCGAGTTGACTAGGAATTTAGCAAAAGAAGATCCTGATGACTCCGAAAGAACTCTAAGAGGTCTGAATCCAAATGTTGAACTGTCTCTCTGGAAATCCACGTACAATCACTATCTGGTCGATCCAGCCAACGAACCAATAAGCGTTGAACTTCATCTTCATTAGTAAATACAACTTGTTCATTTAAAATAGCATCAATTTCATCCTTATGTGTTGTGACAGGGGATGTGGGGGAAGCAGAATGAACAAATGTAGGGTCAAAATCGATAGATGAAGGTAAAAAAGAATCAGCACACAGATTAAACTGGCCTTTATAAGCAATCAAATTGTCAATATTAAAAGTAGAATGATAACTAAAATGAGGTGGAAGATCAACAACATGAGCATTTGAACCAATTCGCTTTATAATTTTAAAAGGACCAACAATACGAGCTTGCAATTTGGAACCAGATCCAGATGTTCGCTGCTCAGGATGAATTCGAACCATAAAATAATCTTCAATATTAAATTCAACTTGTCGTTTGTGTAGATCCGCTTGTAATTTATATGATGCATTACTATTACTAGCCTTTATTTATTTATTGATCTCTATGTGTAAATCATGAAGATGTTGTGCAAAATTTTCAACCGACATAGACACATTAGCATGCGGTGACATAAGGAGCAAGCCTAAAGGTTTCCTAGGTTTGAAACTATGAACAACTTCAAAAAAACTCATGCCTATGGTTCAGTTCACTGAGCTATTGTATGTAATCTGAGCAGTGGGAAGAATCAAATATCAATTCCTATGATTTTCTTTGACCAAATATCATAACAAATTTCTAAGACTTCAATTAACAATTTCAGTTTGACTATCTGTTTGGGGATGGTAAATCGTTGAAAATTTTAGTGTGATGCCTGCTATGTGCTAGAGCGTTTTCCAAAAATGACTAGTAAAACACACATCCCTATTTGAAACAATAGTCTTAGGAGACCATAAAGTTTGACAATCTTATTAAAATACAATCGGGCTACCTTAGATGTATCGGACGTTTACTACAAGAAATAAAGTGAGTCATTTTTGAAATCTTCGAAGGCGGCGCATAACGTCTTTTTCAAGGAAATCTCCAACACTCTCCCAAAATAGTCGGGCAATACCAGATAATTTTAAATTGACAGATTGAACTCAGCGATTTTCCGGCACTCCATACCAAGCAAAAAAAGGTCCATATCTTTTACCCATTGAGTAAAGACACGGGGATCTAGATAACCATCAAAAGTAGGCGCATCGAGTTTGATATTCCTAAAAAGTTGTTCATCATGACGATTAGGAGAATGAGATTCTCAACGATAGCGATCCGCCTTCTCGATCGTAACCTCTCTCTCTATGGTCATGTCTCAAGTGTCGTCGTGTATGTTTCCGATGATGTTAGGGTCTCTTAGGGAGCACTACGAAATTGTCTGTGTCCGAGCGATGAAGAATTTGTTCCGCAATGTTTATCCTATTCTCTAGGTTTCTAGTTGTCTTATTAGTATTAGCCAACTTAGTTTGGATGGTAGCTAACTGTTCCTGAAACTGTTGTTGATCGTTAATCAATTGTGATAATTGTTAGAAAATAGTATCTAGTTGGGAAAGATCCATGTCTAAAACACTAGAACTTGATGAAATCTGAATACCACTACGTAACTGCATGCAATGTTATTTATTATGGGTTATTAAATTAAAATTCACACACACACACACACACACATATTAATGAACAAACCGTGCTTATAATGACTAATATAAACTACGACAAAAAATCTAACAAACAAAATAGTAGAATTTATTTTGACGATTTCGTTGATTCTACCAAAGCAAATACAAAAAATTTGATATTCTAAAATAATAAAACGAAAAACTCAAATATTATGCCGAAAAATATAACACCACAAAGTTGATTATCAAACTGAACAATTAAGTGATGAAGGTGAAATAATTGGCAAAGCTTATATCAAGAAACCGTTCAATATAAGAGTATGAAATAATCGGTTAGAAATTAAATCACATAGCAGTTTAAATCAGATGACATTTAAGTGGGTTAAAAAGAATCTAGTTTAATTTGGTGACAGACCACAAAATTGATGCGCAAGTAAGCAAACTGATATACATATGAAACAGAGATAAAGGTACGTCACAGCACAAGAACAAAATTAAAGTATACTTTAGAATTAAACAGAATTGAAAAATTAATAAAAGATAGGAATAGAAACTTCTTGAATTTGTTGAATGTGCTTGAAGAAAGTAGATTTAATAATGAAAATTTATTAGAGCTCAAGCAGCATCTGAAATCCAACAATGAGCAAGTTGGCCCAACAGTGAACAAGTTGGCCCAATAGAGGATTGTCCTGCAGCACCCTTCACAATATTGACTTATAATAGTGTAACTCACTTTAGCGCAATTGTCTAGAAACTCAGCAAACAGAACCGCAAAGCTATCTGACGAACCAACGACCAAGCACGAAATCCGGCGAGTAGTGCAACGAGAGAACTCCGGCGAGCCGTACACTTGCAGCTCTTTACTTCTAAAAACCAAGAACAGAGCAACCAACGACGATGGGATTAGAGGAGCAACCAGCGTGACGAAAGACAAAGGGCTATTTGAGGAGGCGCAACAAGCAGCAAGGAAATAATGTTGGCCGACTGGGGTGTGGCGGCGAACGGGACTGACCAACAGTGGCAGTCAGTGATGTGGCGAACAGAAGACCGGACAGAAGAAATCCAACAGCGATTATGAAGCAACAACAAACATAAAATCCCTTTCGGCGATGAATAGTGATTCCTATGAGCAGTAACATCAAACGCCGATGAACAGTAACGCCGAACACGGAAAATTAATGAATTAAAAATTTTGAGAAATTAATCCCAGATTTTATTGTTTGGAAAAACAATAAAACCTGCTCTGATACCAATTTGATGTAGGCAGCGAAAATTGAATAAAAAATATAAAAAATAAATTAACTTTAGATAAACGAAAAAGAGAAAGGAGGAAAAGAAGGAGAAGCTAAGAGAGAATTAGAGATTGGAAAATAAGATTTCAAAATCTCACGTATTCATTCATGATAATCTGTCTAATAAAATTACAATAATAAAATTTAAATAGAAGAAATTAAAGCTAATCCTAAAATACGAAAAATAATTTTAATTAAAATAAATAAATAAATAAAATGTCAGTGATGTCTTCATCATCTAGTCCCAACAAAATCTTCAATCGGTGGATGTTCTTTTTCACGAGTATCATTGTCAAACCCCAATAGGTGGAGAGGATGTGCTTAAGGAAGTAGTCATGGGTCAATAATTAATGCATGTAATTAGGGTAATCACATCCCAACAAAGAGCATCTTTTGGTCCAATGTCCATTGATAGACCACGGAAGTTGGTTTTTTCCTCTTTTAAGGTTTTTCATGGGAAGAAGCATACAATTTCTCATTCATAAGTCATGTTTATCATTTTATTTTTGTAATGTGAGATATTATCCTTAGAACAGACATGACAATGAAATTTGATAAAAAAGGGCATTATAACTTTATAGTAGAGGTGATGAACAGAGATGAAACTGGAAGACTTACCTTGGCATCTTTGCAATGCCCAATCTGACCAGAGCTAAAAAATGAGTCTAATATATTAAAACGAGATGTCTTTGGCATTAGAATCACTGCAGTAAACTGTTTTACACAAGGAAATGGCAGTATTCTTTTTAGAGCTGATTGTGCCGCTAATGGTGTCAAGGAGTTCCTTACTTTCAATCGTGCCTTGTCTTGAACCTAGATCAATGACCTCAATTTAACATTTCTTAACATATGAAATCAAGATATATACAACATTAATTTTATCAATTAAAAGTTTGGAGATATTAAGTTTGAACTTTTGAAAGAAGAACGCGGAATCTGATGTATAAAGTGTTGATTCCACGATTAAAACTAGTATATGGATAAAGTATGGTGACAATGGCATATGATATATTACATTTCTGTATAGATCAACGCAAAGTGATAATATAATAAGCAAAGGTTTAGTTTCTGTCAGAGTACATTCTTTTTATCTCGTGATTTGTCGGATAGATATTCTACAAGATAATTGATAATAAACAGAAACTTGATACAAGATGATTTCTGTAAATTTGAGCATCATTATTTATTTTGGTGTAATTGAAATACAAGAAATAAGAAAACCCTGACATCCATTATATTTCTTTCCAAATAAGAAAGAATCATATTAATAACGGAACATTACAAAAAAAAAAAAAGAGGAAGAAGTGATTTTTTTTTAAGTCATGTCCATTTTTTTTCTTCTGCAGGGGAAACATGACATCAACATCAATTTACATAACTCACCTCAAAGGTAGTCCCAACATCATCAGCATAGATCCTTGATTGGTAGCTACGAAGAATTCTATCGAGCCAATAATAGTTCTCCTGAAGAAGCATTGTCATAAACGTGAAATTAAAGGGCGTAACATTATTTCTATTCACATCCATCACCTTTCTTTCTCCTTATTCGTGACCTCGGCTACTGCAAGGAAAATTAATTAACTAAAGATAACAAGAAATAGAGAACTCACCTGCAGTCCATTTTCATGGGCTCTTTGTTCAATCTCCAGAATGGTAGAAATATCCTGATCAGAAGGCCCTTCATCTTGAAGCCTTAATATTTCCTCCAAAGCAAGATCAACCTATTAAGAAATTCACGATGAATTGAAATAAAAAGTCCAGTCATAATCTTTATAGGATACCCAATCAATTTTTTCAATCTGAAACATCTACCAGATTTGAGGATATCTCTGGATCGCAAGAAAAGTTAATGCTAATGTCACCACGAACAGGACCAGTTCTCGAAGGCTTGTTACCCCCAAGAAATACTGAAACACCGGCAGAGTAGATCTGGCATAGATGGCTAATGAAGAATTAGATTAAAAGACAGTAAATGTATAAAAATCAAATGGAAAAACAAACACCTGCCCATGCTTGAAACGTAGAACCTGCATAAGTTTTATCTCCAGCAGTTTGCTCAGGAACCCAATAAAATGAATTTCTTCAATCTATCAATTTCGAAAAAAAAAAAAAGAACATAATCTAAGACGGAAAAAGATGAAAGATGCATTTTAATCTCAATCAACCGAAAAATATTTACCATAGTTCCATCCTTGACCTCTACAGGGAAACATAGCTGAACTGAACACTGTGCTTCGACCATAGGGCTGCGCACTACTTCTCTACATCCAGGTTCAGCCATTTGAGAAGATCCCACAAGAAAGGCATAAGCATATCCATGTGATTAAGAAATGAGTGGGTAATAAATAGAAAGAGACAGACAGTTTTTTAGGCCAACAGAATATTATCATTATCTAGCCTTTTCAACTTACACAACAGAATATATATGAGCTTACCTAACAATGCGTGTAGGGAAGGTGAATGGCAATGCCTGTAGATCATCACGGTTAAACTCGAGAATAGGTTCAGGGGGCTTTGGTATCCCACCCTATATTGAAATATTGCAATATCAATCACTGTAAACAAATGATATTAGTACTTCTAGAAAAATAAGAACTCAAATCACTTATCACGTACCAGATACTGAAGTATTAAAGGTAGAGCCATGGTTGGATTTACATTCCCAACAATGACAACAGTAAAGGTTGATGGGTCTTTAAAACAGGAGTTAAAGTAATCACAAGCCTTTAACGGATCAACTTTTTGAAGGTCACTTAACTGAATAGGCTGCGGAAAAAGAAGGATGGGCAAATTAGAAGAATTGAAACATCATATTGATAGAACGATTTGAAATGGCCTTATAAACATACCCTGAAAAAATATGAGTTTCCATAATTAAGCTCCTTAACTCGGTTGGCAAATGCTGTATAAGGATCCCTCTCTTGAGCACAGACAGCTTCCTCAGCCATTTGCATTACTAATTTAACCTCTTCGTCTTGAGGCGTAACATTAGTTGTGAATAATTGATATACTAGCTGCAAGACAAAGAGATGAAGTCCATATCAATATCAAATTATGTTTTAACTTAAACATGAACAGCTTCCCGAGAAGAAAAAAATAATTGCTACCACAAATAGTACCACAGGAGGAAAAATGTAATAAGTAAATGAGCTTGATAAGAATTATTATTGTGAATTCTTAAATAAAAACCATAAAATAAGGATAAAAGCTGAAATATGTACTAGCCAAAATGGACTTGCACTGGTATACACTCCAGAGTTTATGCCCAGATGTTGGGTCTACTGTTTCTTTCAGTAGTTCAAACCGAAAACCAATTACTGACTCTAGAATGCAAAATACTTGAATAAAATTTGATCAGTCATACGAAAAAAATGGACTTCATGGACAAACCAGTCAGCGTCAAAGCACAAACGTCAAAACAGACTATGTTTGTAGTTGCTTTGAATATTATCATTTACGGAACTTTAAAGAAATTACTAGAACCATATTTTAGAACATACAAAATCTGAAAGCATGCAAAGTATTTCACATATCTATAAATTTTACATGATTCAATTTTGTTATCTCATTTTCTGACAAAGATTGATTATTTAAGGAATCTTTCACCAACAAAGGACAGATACAGTTTTCTAAGTTTAAGCACGCCTCATTTATGCCTCAAGCAAAACAAAAAAATGAAACGTTTTTGAATAAAAATAATTGGGTGATTTGCTTAAGAAGCAAACCTGCAATGCAACTTCCATATCGGTAGGTGAACAATCACAAGAAAAGGTTCTCATGTAAGCCCCAATTTTTGTGCCAACTTCAGCTCTTTTTCCAGCTAACATATCCATTAACACAGCGGGTGGATAACCAAACACTCCGATTTCCCCAGCAATAGTCGATCCCATTGAGCAAGAAAAATACTGACTCTCATCAAGTTCAGATAAACCACCGTATGAGAATCCTGTACATAAAACCTGTAATGAAAACATGTACATTATAATTGAGGAGAGCATAAATTTTTTGTTTGAAACCTTTCACTGATAAAAAATTCTCTCATTCACAAAAATGAGTGATGTTTCTATATTAAAATAGTCATTTCCAAAACAATTAATTTCTTCCTACGGTTGATCACAATCATTGAGACAACATATTGGCTGCTGAAAGGCAATTATACATCAACCAGGGTTAGAATAATGATTGGTTTTGCGATGCATGTGACCATATGTACATAACAATAAAAAACTTTGTCAGGGATAATTAAGACTTCTTTTATTAGTATTCCCAAATTGAATTGAAAAGGCAAAAAAATTACAGGAAAGTTCTTGAGACCCATTCTCTGAGAATTCAAGATGAGGTTTCAAAAGAGCATCTACTCCATCAGCGACAGAGTTGATGTTGTACCTGATCATCAAGAAAGTCTGTACACTTGTAACAAACTCTCATTCCATTTGATAATAGTATTTCAGTAACTCCAATATTTGGATACTCCGATTGGTGAAGAATGTTCCTGTACATTATTTGAGCAGATTAGAATCATAACAAACTAGTTTCTGAATTTTGAACAGACAGACAATTGTCTTCAAAAGCATTGAAAAAGACTTTTGGGAGCATTAAGTCTAATGATAAGTATTACATGAAGAACGAAAATAGCATCTGAAAATTCAATAGTTTCCCGTTGCTAATAAGTTAAATATGCTGGTATTAATTACTGAGTACATGATATCTAACTTGTTCAGGAAAAGAATTTTGTAGCTGGAAAATTAATATGAGTACAAAATTAAGGGTCCAACTTTTATTATATTTTTTCACAAAACAATTTGTATTGCTTAACATATATTATATCTTTCATAACTAACAATTTGCGTTGCTTAACTTTTATTATATTTTTTATAATAAACAATTTGTATTGCTAAGTTTTGAAGTCTACAATACGACCAGGACAAGAAACTAACAGTGTCTTAAATAGGCATTTATAACAGTCTCTTGGGAGCAATAAGTTTAACAAGGTTAGCGTCACCTGAAGAATGAAAGTAGTATCAGAAAATTCAATAATTTCTCATTGCTAATAAGTTAAATATGCTGGTATTAATTGCTGAGTATGTGGATTTAGTATCTATCACTTGTTCAGGACAAGAATTTCGTAGCTTGAAAATATATATGAATACAAAATTAAGGGTCTAATTTTTTTACAGCAAAAAATTTGTATTTCTTAACTTATATTATATTTTTCATAGCAAACAATTTGTATTGTTAAGTGTGAAGTACAAATGTGACAAGCAGGACTTCAAATTTTTCCACCTAAAACAAAAGGAAAACTATATTTTATGATTTAGCTGTGTCTATACAATTGGAATGGAAAAAAAAATGGATAAATGCTAAAATTCTTAGTAAAATATGCTTGCTGAACCTTCTAAATTTTTTGAACTTTTAATGAGGGATTTTCACTATCCTACAAATCAACTTACCCAGGGTTTGGCTTTATACTGACAACTTCTTCTGGGATGTGTTCTTCACCCCACGGAGGAATGCTATTTTCTTTCTCAAGAATACCAACTTTCAACACAACATTTATCAAATCATCAACAGTTGCAGAAATGCAAGGCTCGATTGTATTTATTACACAATTGCATTGTGTTTGTAAATTCTCCGAATATTTGGAAACCTCCATTGCTGATATATCTATGAATAAAAATGATGTTAACAAGTAAATAGAGGTTAGACTTTCTCACAAGCTCATCTATGCAAAAAATTCAAAACTATTAAATTAATCGAACAAAAGTTTAACTAACCAAGCAGAAGAGTTTTCTGTAGTTGTGCCTCATACTCAATCCCAACAACAGGTTCATCACGTAGAAAATGCTGTGAAAGGAACATAATGAAGTTTGTCAAGAAAATTAATGAAACTATGATTTGTGCGGCAAAATCTACCTGCAAATATTCATCTCTGAAGCTAGTTGATTGCATTTGATCACGCTCCAAATAGGCAGATTCAATCTCAGACATCAGTAAAGCCCTGACAATACTTATTTCACGTTCTGAAAAGCCATACAGCCTCACCCTTGCAACCTGAAATCCACAATGTTATCAAACAATCAAAACAATGATATAAGAATATTGGTCTGAGTACCCTAGATGAAACAATAACACCCAAAAAGAGCGTGATATCTCCCAAACAAATTAAACAGCTCACTTCAGTCAGCATTGATTCAAGGGCCTTGACCGTTCCTCTTTCTTTAGAAGAAGCAGTCATGATATATGCTTTTAATGGACGAACAAGAGTATCTGCAGCAGCCGAGCATGAGAAATATGGAGGATCTTTTTTGCGAGATATCTTAAAAAACCTCTGATTTAGAGCATAAAGGAACATGGATTCTCTGAGTAAATTGCGGTAGTCCTTCACAGTTTTTAGCTCATCGGCTGGAATCTTATAACTGATCATCACAGAGGACTGTTAGAATATGAGCTGGGTTAATACAGTTAAATGCTCATCACTAAAAGTTATAGTTTTAGCACATGAAGCAAAAAGTTTACAAAACTAACCCCAGCAGCTTCAGATTCAAGAAAAGATGAAAAGCGAGGCTCCTTGTGTACTGGAACAGAAAAGTATGGCAAAATGGGAGGTTCAGGATGTGAATTTATGTGCCCAAAATGATCCTTTATTAAGTCAATGACACTCTACAAGAGGAAAGAGAGGAGGAATTATCATCAATGTAGGGCCGAATGATTCCAACACAAAATATTACCGTCCAAAAAAGGGAGCAAACCTGAGTATCAAGAAAATCACCAACAGCTATCACTGCCATATTGTGTAAATTGTACCATTTCCTGTAAAATCCCTTTACAGTCTCTGGCGGTACTGTTCGAATTACTTTCTCCAAGCCAATTGGTAAACGCTCTGCATACTGTAAGAAGAAGCCTATTTGTGAGACTTGAGCTAAAGTTCTTTATAAGTTTACAAAAGAATGAACTCCAATTGGACATGCAACTGCACTACCCTTATTTACACTATTTACCTGTAATTATCAATTTATGAACACTATGAAGATGCAGAAATTTGAAAAGTAAGTGATCATTTAGTATAGCAGGCAGAGGGACTACCAGTACAACTCAAACAGTGATTGCGTTTGAAAGTACATACAAAAATTCACTTGCATGGCCTTGGAAAGGAAAGATCTATCAGTCGCACAAATAAGCATCTAGAATGTAATAGAGAATCAGCAGCAATAAAAACGAAAATGTTATTGGAACTCTAACTGTACTTTGGAGCCTTCCATCAGCTGAACCCACTTTGCATCCTGCATCCTTCCGATAGCATTGCGATTTCCTCTGTACTCCTCCATGACAGCTCCTCTTTCTTTCTCTAAATCATCTTTGGATACTCGAATCTGAATGATGGATGTCATTAAATCCAAAATAGCATCTCAGAAGAAACCAAAATATAACTTCAAGGTACCTCAGAACTGAATTCTGCCAAGATTGAAATAGCTTGTGACAATAATTCGGGTTTATCAACTGGAACAAACAACTCATAGACAGTGTCGTCAGCAGATGTTGTTGCATTTTGACAAGCACCGAATTCTGCTCCTATACTTTCAAGAAACTTGACAATATCGTGATTCGTGTACTTCTTAGTGGCACTGAAAGCAAGATGCTCAACAATATGAGCAACTCCACGTTCATCCTCCTCTTCCAGAACTGACCTGTCAAGGGACAGATATTTTAGCCTGTTTACAAGTACTTTTGAAAACATCCGCAAAAAGAAAAAGAACAAACAGATGAGGGATCAGTAGAAGAACATTTAACTACGGAAACTACAAGATTATATAGACGATAAAGAATTTCTAAATTTAACTTCATATACACCTAAAATAACAATTTTGAGCTAAAAGTATCTTTCTGTGACTCTGAAGAAAGACGGATTCGGGAAGATTAACTGGATGTGCTTGCAAAGTCACAGATGCTTTTCAAGTTATTAACTTACTAAAACAAACCATTACGATAATATTCCACCACTCATAGCGTTTGTTCCACGTCTTAGAAGTGTCAGAAATCTAAAATTCCAATAATATTATGTGCTGCGTTCCTTAAGCGTAAAGCATTATAAAAGAAGCTCAACCAACTTCTAAGTTTCACTGAAGCTCTGAGAAGCAGCGGGGTTACAATCAAGCTTGTACTAATTAACATTCTACCGATTTCCAGATCAATTACAAAACAAATAAAGCGGTTACCCTGCCTTGACCGCAAGAGCAAGAGCAGCTCTCATTTTGGGCTTGGAATTGCAGCGTACATAGTAGCACAATCCATTGTCAAGCCGGCCGTAGTCTACTCCAAACGGACGCTCAGCGAGAACCTGGTCCATATCCACATTCACCATCTTCAATGACCTGAACCGATGTTTCACCGCGATTTGGGAGCTATCAGCCGGAAGCAAATCCATATTTTCCCCCTCAAAGAATATATAAAAGCAACCGGAATAAGTTGTTCCTCTTTCAGAAATGGAAGAGAATCTTCGAACTCGTGGCTTGGATCGGAAGCTTCGATACTGCTTGATCAGAGAAGGAAAATCAGGCGAGCGGTGAGCGTTGGACTTGGACCCGAGCTCTTGCCTCGTGTACGGCTGAGTCCTTATACAAGTCCTTTCTAGCTATTAAATTGTAATATTAAGTTAAATTCATTTAATATCAAAATTAAGAAATTAATTACGTTTTTACAAAATTAGAAAATCATCTCAACAAATAAAAAAAGAAAGCTTTAAGCAATGTCAAAGCAGCTGACGCGACGTCGTTTCTTGGTTATTGGTATTATTACGTTGAGCTTAAGTTATAGTATGTAAGTAGGTTTACATATTAATCCTGGGTATGATTAATTACGTACTAATCTTATAACAATTAGTTTATCCAGTAGTCTTCCATCACTTTCTTCTGCTGACGCATGGACATAGATGCTTTTTAATTTGGTTTTCTTTATTAAAAGTACATTTTGTTTTTAAGCATATTAATTTTAAATTAAGTTAAAATAACGTACAATTATTAATATTTAGACTTTTAATCTTTTTTGCACACGTCATATCCGAAAATGTTCTCCATCAAAATACCCACAACAGAATCCTTGTGGATTCCGCAGAGGCCCAGACTCAAATGGCTCTTCAAACCAAGTAACATGCCACGTCATAAACTCAATAACAGTAGATGCAAAGACCTAGTTAACATTGTAGTTGAAATTTGAGAACAAAAACCAAGTAAAAATCCTTCACAAAGATCACAAAATCTCCCACATTTCTATTGGAATTGAAAAGAAATTGAGAAGACAAACATCAACTACTCACTTTCTTCCGCAGACCTTAGTGCCCTGCCTGTTCTTCTTCTTGGCCCCAGATTTGGATGCCTTAAGGCCCCTATGAACAGCACTAAGTTTTGCAAGGGCAGCTTTTTTCAAGTCTGGCCTGTAGTAATTGTCTGAAACCTGCAAATCCATGGCGTGCATGTCAACTCCTAAGAATCAAATTGTTCAAAGAGTACTGACCCGTAACATGGTCAAATGAATCTGGGAAGAACAACAGAGATCAAGCAAGTGTGATATTTAAAGCAGGCGAAATGAAAAAAAAGGATTTCAAAAAAGAGGTTTATAGTGCTCAGAAGCCAAGCGTAACAAATGTATTTCACTGAAGATACCACTACAAAAGCGGTCTTCTTACATGTTATCATCTCATCACTGCATCTTCACAGATCCAAAGTCCAAGTGAACAAAAAATCAAGACTTTTTCTCTATGTATTTTAAATCGTTGAAGTAAATAAAGACTTGCGCAAATGTTAAATGTCAAACAAATAACAACATGGTACAAATAAATATGACTTTCCATCAAGGTTTCATGTTAAACCACATAGATATTTGCTCAAATGAGTTGCAAATGCACCTGATTAGTCACAGCCTTGGCCATTCGAGAAAACTCCTTTTTCATGGCAGATTTGTGAAGCAAACTTGCTGGCTTGTTCTGCTTCTTAGTCTTGGTCGTCGCAAGAACCACAGAAAAGTCCTTTCCTCCTGAAATACTCACTGTCTTGTGGTTGGCAAAACCTAAATCCAGCCACATAAATTGCTTAACCTCCAACAGATAAAAATAAGTCCCCCAGAAGCTAAAAAGCTACGGCTATGGAGATGTAACATGCTAAAACGGCTAATGAGTTTACACAGTGCAAAAAAATTTAGAACGGCGACGCCTGGGATGGATCGAATGTATTACCAGAGTACTTGTAGGAATTGAGGTTGTAAAGATTGTTAGGTTCCTTGCTAAACTGCAGACCGGCGTTACCTCTGCCAAACTCTTTGACAAGGAAAGAGTTGTTTCTCTTTACGACTTCCCAGATCAACTGCCCCGGAACAGTCGCCATTTATACCTGCTTTGTAGGCAAAGAAAAAGGAATCACCATCCAGAACGAAATGAAAAATGACAACTTGAGCTGGACCACCGATTCGATAAGTAAATAGAAGAATGGAAGATCCAATATGTTCGACCAGATGACCTTTTGCAGAACGTAGCAAGGAAGCTGAGTAGTTAGAGGAAGGGAGGAAGAATAATGCTTCAGTCTATATATACAGATACCTGCAAAACCCTAGCATTGCTTTCAAAGAAACTGTATTTATGGTAACGTACAATCTCATCTAATATCCAATGGGCGTTTGGTCTAGTGGTATGATTCTCGCTTTGGGTGCGAGAGGTCCCGAGTTCGATTCTCGGAACGCCCCTTTTAGCTTCTATTTACAAGCTAGTAGATTTTACGACATGTAGAATTGATTCCTAAAGAAGGACAAAAGAGGAAATCCAGCAATCTTGTAACGAACATTGTCCTCGTTAAGGAGCTGCTATCAAGTGCACAAATTGGGTAGTGTGGAAAAATATCAAAATGTGATCTTGGCGTGTTCTTCTTCCTCTAACTAGTAGTGAAAGACTAGTGAACGCAGAATATAAACGGTGAAAATTGATTGAACAATGTTTTAAATTAGATTCACAATTTATGTTGAAGTTATTTTTTATCTTATTCAAATTTGTATACTCTATTTTATCTCTATTTTAAATATACGAGTGAGAAAATTAAAGAGTGCGATAACATAACACAAAATGAAGCATGAGATATACAAAAATAACCGAGAGAAAAAAAAAAGTGAGAGATTTCTATAAAAATGTTGTTTTTTTTATAATCTACAGAAATACTTGATTTCTTGATACTAAATCTTCGCTGCTGGAGTTTTCATTTCTTCTCAATTGATTTTGATTAATTATGCTGTATTTCACGACACAACCCATAATATTTTTCACACTCCCTGTGCACAGTCATTGTTGGCAAGCAGAATTTCAATGTTATCCAAAGACGAAATATAGAAAAGATCCAATAAAAATATGCAATATTATCATCATTCTGGGCTAGCAGCAAGAAGAAAAGAACGGTCAAAAGACCCAGTATACTTGAAATACATGAATTATTAAATCAAAGGTTACCACAGTTGCCCACTGATCTTCTCAGCTTCAAAAATTTTGAAGAAACAAGGAAATCATTATGTAGAGAACCCACATTTTGGATCAAGCAAAATGAAATGCAATAACCTTATGCTACTGAGAGGGTATTCTCAGACATAATAGCCAGTAATGGTGAAGCCCCTTCCAACTATCTCTCCTGCGCAAAACCATGCAAAGCATTCAAGCCCAAACAAGGCAGCAATTCCGGCTTCTTCGACCTTCAGTTCCTGCCTGTGTTTCCATAAGTTCTTGACGTAATCGAGTTCCTTCCAAAATGTTTCATACCGACCTGGAATACTGAATATAAAATTTTCTGAGTAAGGACTCAATTACATTACCCTGTTATGAAGGTTGCTCAGTGAATTAAGCCATGGATTTTGAAGTTTGAAGGATGTTCAGCGAAAAATATTTGGCAGAATGATAAGAGTGCACACATATGTATGCAAGTTTCATATGTAAGTGTTTGACCAATAACGCAATATTCCAGCTTTACTCTTAAAATTTTCTCAATTAGTATAATCAGCTATTTGAATTTAATATCACATACAGTATTGGTGCAAGATGAATCAAAACAAGTACCAGGGAAACCATTTAGAGAGAATTACAAGATACCATAGAAGGAGCGAGTCTTAACCTAGCAAGGCGAGTGTAAAACAACTGCTTTGAGAGCTCGTTACATTTCTCTACTGTAGGTGGTGCTTGAATGTATTGCTTGTTTTGCTCCAATAGTTGCTTGTGATAGGCACATCCATGCTTGGCCAGGAATTGTGAGGCTTGAGTGGCCTTGGATTTCAACTGGTGTAACTTTGACGCCATCAACTTTCAAACCTGTGATATAGAGAATATTAAAACAATTATAAATAACACAGAAAGACAACTTCCATGACTGGCGCCTAAGCAAATAAAATGAAATACTTCCATGATATAGTCTACTCGAGCAAACAAATTGAAATACTTCCATGATATTATTCTACTTATTTATCCTTGAAACTCATTAAATAAACTCTCTTTACCTATAAAAACATAAAGTGCCTGCAAGAAATAATATGCAAGATACTAGTTTTCTGTTATCTGAAAAGAAAGTAAAATGTCATCAAGCAATATTCAATGAAAACAGTCACCATAGCGTAATGAAAAACAAAGCAACAATTTTCCCAAGTCTAGCCTCATAATGGAATATAATATCTTTGTTTTGGACTTATAGTTAACCGTTCAGTTCACAACATGCTACCCAACGAGGTAGTGGATAATTAGCAGTATTGCTTTTTGAAGATTCACAATTACAAAGTTTTCATTTTATTAAAGATCATTTCATGTCTCCAATAAATTTACACCGTCAAACTTTTTCAACGTCAAATTGAATAGAATTAGCGGATTTCAGTTTAGAAAAAATAGAGTTCAAATCTTGCAAAGACCATAAACTCCCAATGGTAATAAAAAAAACATTTGTCATAGACCACCATATAACTGACGACGTGCTACCCGAGAAAGTCAAGGACAGCTAGAACTTTCTTATGGCTTTCAAACCCAAGATCCGGACGACACATGAGAATTTCTTTATACTAAAGGCATCAAAATTTCTAAGAAAAATTAAGCATATCACTTTACGATGTGAAATTGAGCAAGAATAAGTGGTTTTCAGTTTAAAAAGACAATTCAAATTGTGAGAACGATCTTCAAGTAAAAGCATAATCATGCCCAAAACAGCTTAAAAAAGCATAATTCAACAACAAAACCCCGAAACAAAACAAATTAGCTCAGTGACAAGATTGAATTAACAGAAAAAATAGATAATCGCAACCTCAGACGATCCAAGAAACATCAGACCAAAAACAAATTGCAAAGACCAATTAACTAACAAAGTCTACAAATCTGAAACCAAAATGAAAATAATAATAATTCACCTTAGCAAGAAATCGATTACAGATTTCAAGTCAAGAACGAGCAGGAGATAATTTTACAGAACTCCGACGCAAGCTTATCTCGCCGCTGGTTTTCTGCGCCGCCGCGAGCTCCGAGTCTGACCACTCCACGAAACCAAGCTTTTTAGCCTACTGATGTTTGAGGTTTTTACGATTTCCGGATTGGGACATTTCTATAATTATCAGAACTGCATTAGCCAAATTGTAGTTTCCATTATGTTATAGGGCTTTCTCGTCATATTACATTAATTGGAGGCTTCTTAACCACAACAATCAGAAAGCCCATTAGGCCCAACTCATAATGGTTTGCACATCTCAAAGGACTGAGGGAAGCAATATATTTTTACAATTATATTAAATTTACGATCTAATTTTACATTTTAATAATATATTTTAACACGTCTTTAACGTGTTATTCCTGATCATTCTGGTAAACTATAAATAATTAAAAATAATTTGTCACTTATAATATTACAGACTTTACATAAGAGTCTCGTCAGGCGATTGCAGATTTTGAAATATAATTTCATGATCCACACTCTTAATAAACGACGTTAAATAAATCTTTTAAGAATATGTTCAACATTGTCTAGATTTTATTTACCGAAGTTTTAGTTGGATTTAATACATGGATGCAAAACCACAGAGTTATAAACATGAATATAATATTTTTGTGGGAAATTAGATAACAACGTCAAATTGCACTAAATAGTTGCATCTAAATAAACTATCCTACTACGAATTCAAACATAACCAATCTTAAATAACAAGAACCCTTTGTTACACTAATTTTCAAGTATTTTCAATTCAACTTGTAAAAAACTATGATACGGTTTTAAAAGTCATACAATTGAAGTTGGTTCGGTCATGTTTGATCGGCTCAGCGTGCGTTATGTAATTAGTACTTGCTAATACTATAATCAGCATTTGGCTTTTGATCAAATCTCATTATTTTAAACCTTAATCATCACTATAATCGGCTACAACATGTGCAGTTGATGATGAAATCTTAAGACATTGATAGTCTTTATTAGTTTAAATTGCTTTTATGAAGTGTCTACGTCCAATCATACGATCTCCATCAAAATGGGTTTAGATTTGTTCATATTCTAAACCATTTTCTCCTTTTTTTTTATTTGATTAACTCTTAATTATGACGATAAGTAGAGAGAGAAAGTAAGAGAGAGAGAAGCAATTATTAGGCAGTGGCAGCCTAAACCCAAAAAGCAACGTGCATTACGGCATTCATACAAAATCAAAGTTTATATGCTTGCATGGAAGAGTTCATAATTGCCATCGTGCATCGCATGGAATAATTTATTTAATTAATTACTGCAAAAAATAATATAATTATTGATAAAATGAACTTTATTTTAACCTAGATAAACGGAAGAGGTCACTGTCTTTGGTCCCCAGACGATGATTTGTTTGATAACTCTCCACCTAATCTCAGATTAGTTACTAATTAAGTAGTTTTAGAAGTGATTATGTTGAAATATAATAATACATTATATTGAGTCAAAAGCCATTAATATAGTACAATTATAATAGCTAAACAACAGCTTTAATGCTTTAGTGAACACCAACTAACTAGGTCGACAATTATTGCGATTCCCAGTCCACACAAATTTTCCAACTCCAATTTTTTAATCCAAAATAATAATAATTAGCACAACTGCTACAATTTTCTTTTTAAATCATTATTTTCTTATTTAAATGATTTTATATTGCATTTTTATTATATTATTTTGCACGGTAATTATCAATAAAAATTTACAAATAAACGCTTAAATTATATTATTTAACAAAAGAAACCATAAACTATCATCTGCTAATGATCAAATTCTTTGTGATCGTCTGCACTTTAAATATGTGCAAAACATGTGCGAGAATGAGCAACCTCAACTTCTGCAGTAAACGTGCGGTCGCCCGTAGTTAAAATACAATCACTCGTACTTGAAAATTGTTACAAAATGCACAAAGAAACAGATGAGCTCAGCTTCACGTGGTCGCCCACACTTGAAAATGGTGCAAAATACATTTAAAAATGAACGACCAGAGTTCACACAGTCGACTAGACCTTGTTTTAACTGTGAAAATATTGGCTAGCAAACACAGGACAATTTTAAATTTATTTTGTTAATAGATATATTTTAATGTTTATTTTATTAATAACCTTGTAATTTAAGAAAATTTTTTTAATTATATTTGCCTATGTATATATATCATGTGATTATATAATTTTGTCAATAAAAATAAAAATAAGAAGAAAATATTAGATATATTTTATAATATATGTATTTTTATAAAATACAAGATAAATGTAACTTGCTTATCAAAGCAAGAAAACATACATATAAGTACAACGTGAATTCAAGGTATAATCTGACAAATCCAATCAACGGAAAGTCAGAAAAAAAAGTGGGGGAAAAAGAAAAATACAGACAAATAATTAATTAAATTAAATTTATAAATTGGACTTTGTCTCTTCTTCCACTTTCTTCTTCTTCTTCTTCTTTTCCACGAAGCTGTGTATTCTCTTCAATGCAACTTCCAGCGTCTTCTCGCTCATATTAGCAAAACAAACCCTAAACCAACCAGCTTCACAACAATGGCAGGAAGATCCAGGCGAAATATTTAGCTTCACCTCCTCCAAAATCTCCCTCCATACATCTAACTCACTCTCTCTTGAAGCTTTTTCCAACAATGGCGTCAGATTGATCCAGCAAAACAGCCCTGCATTTCCTTTCAAACACTCTATCCCAGCTCTTCTCAACCCTTCGATCAGAATATCGTTTCTCTTCTTCAACCTTTCTCTATTCTTCGTTATGTAGTTCGCCGAAAATTCTCTGTTAGAGAGCATGGATGACAGCAGCCGCTGCGTCTGCGAAGAAACTAAGGTGAAGCTAGACATTCTCCGGGCCGTTCTTACAACGTCGTCGTTGTAAGAATAAATCGATCCGACCCGAAATCCGGGTAATCCGAGATCTTTGGAGAGGCTGTAAACGATATGAACCCGTTCTGTATCTTTATACCCTCGTTTTTCCATCACTTCCGCCATGCTTGTGAATTCCGAGCCGGAGAAAGCCGATCCGGAGTAAATTTCGTCCGATACGAGATGGATGTTTTTTCTGACCACGAAATCGAGGATTTCTTCGAGGATTGATTGATGAATCGTAGCTCCAAGTGGATTTGATGGGTTTGTGATTAGAACTCCTCTAACTCTGGTGTTGGCGGTAGATTCTGCATAGTTGTAAGCTTCTTCCATGGCTTCTGGAGTAATCTGAAAATTGTTTGAGCTATTGCAGTGGATTGGGATGATCTTTACACCAGTTCTCCATCTTAAATCCCTATCAAATCTGTCCAGTAAATTCCAAAAATTATAAACATAAACGTGAAAATAAAATCATGCATGAAATGAGTATTTAATCCCCTTCATATATGCTTTCGTTACATTCTTACCAGATTCTCAGATCAGAATATTTTTAAAGTACAAAAACTTCATTTTTTTCTGAAATCATTCTAAAAATTATTCGGAGCGATGGAACGGAAGATGATGCACTAAGAAAACGATGTTTACCCTGGATAGTATGGGGTTGGAACAAGCAACGCATCTCCAGGATCTGCTAGAATAAAAGTCAAAAGCTCATTAGCTGCAGTTGCACCAGCAGTTAAAACCATTCTTTCTGGGTCAAATTTTGCTCTTCTTCCTCTGATTTCCTCCATAAATCCAGCCATGGCTTTTCTGAAACTCTTAAGGCCATGGTAGTCTTGAAACAAAGCATTCTCTCTAAACCCTGAAACTCCTTTTCCCCAGCTGCACTCTTCTGAGTTTTTTTCCAAGTACTCCTCAAGCAAATCAAAAGAAACCTGTTCGTGATACACAGATAAATATGAGAAAGATCAAAAGAGAGAAAATCGGAGAGAGAGAGAGAGAGAGAGTTACTTGATTCTCTGCTAGACCCATTTGTATAACTCCAGATGGATTAGTTAATTCGTCATAAGGATCTTCATCGTATGCTTTCCAGCCTGCAAAATATGGGGAGTCTTCTCCATGCGTATCAGAAACTGCAACTTTTGAAAGCTCAACACAAGACTTTTCAGCCTCAATCTCAATTTCTATGGCCATGTCTAGAGAAAGAGGCTCAAAATGGAAGAAAACTAACTGTAGCTGAGATGGAAAGGGAGAGAGAGAGAGAGAGATTGAATGGAACTGTTGTATGTAACCTTTCGAGAAAGAAGTGTTTATATATAGAGAGATGCACACGGCTTCCCTGCACTTTTTATGAAAATAAAAAATGAAAAAAATAAGAATAATGAAATAATTGATTCTATATGTAAGCAAATATGTAGCGACAACTGTGAGCTTCTGTCCTGGCTTTCATAGCTTCTTATCTAAATCTTCCCAAGATTCAGACCCAATCATGGTGCCTTGTTCTCTTCACAGTCTCCATGTTCGTTTCTTCAACTTACTACAGTGCTTTTGTTGATCTTTAAAAGCTTTAAAAAAAAACAGTTTTAAAAAACTAATTTTCAATAAGTATTTTTGATTTTTTTAATTAATAAATATATTTATTTTTATTTTGTCCATTGACGAGCAAATTTACCCTTGACTCTTAATCAAATGGTTGGTGTTACAAAAAAATTATTCTACTATTTGGATTTTTATTTATTTATTTATTCAATTCACATGCTTAGTTTGACTCATGAGCTATACTAATCCCGGAGGTTGATCTCTCTCTCTCTCTCTCTCTCTCTCTCTCTCTCTCTCTCTCTTCATATGTATTTTATTATTCTATGCTCTTTCAAGCTTTGACCATTCTAATTTCATCTGAACAAACTCTTAATCCTTGATTAAAAGAGAGCCAAACGGTGCTTAAAATCATTATATATCGTGTCATTGAGTTTTGTTTTTGGGTAGAAATCCCACATTACGTATTCTAAGATTTGAGAAAGATATTTGTAGCAAAATATGTTACCGAAGATTAAGATGCTGATTTGATTCTCTTTCTTGTTAGCACAAGCATGACAGTTTCAACTTGAGATAATCACATCGGATAAGTTGACAGGAGAGCTTGATAATACTCATTCGGGATTAATTGCAAGTAATAGACCCTTTTATTTTCTCAGAAAATGTATGTGAGTTTTGATGTTTAGATTGGTTTCATCTACGTTATTTGTCGATGTGTTTAGGATTTTGTAAAACCTAAGATAGGTCGGGAATGATTCGTTGTTACTATTAGAATGCTTTTGGTTGGTGAGAAAAATGGACCAAATGAGCATAATGCAACATAGTTAAGTAAATATGGATAGTTGTAAGAACACATCTTTATGTAAGATTATGTCCTCCAAAGATCAAAGAAATAATATAAAGAAGATTAAGGAGAATATATGACCTTAAGCAAATCAATGGCATGGTGCAAAATTTCAATTAGACGTGACACATAATTAAATTTATAGATTTTCTTGTTGGGTTTTGTTACTATGTTCTTTCTTTTTAAAATCTATTTGCTACTTTTAATGAATGGTTTCGGTATTAATTATTAATAGAGATTTGTAGAATATACAGCTAGTGTATGTGATTAAGGAGAGTTAAGCAGTCATTAAGCTCCATCTTTATCAATAAACTACTCAAAAAGTCTTACTTAATCTGATTGTTAGTCCCCTAAACGAGTTCATTTCGTCATCAAAAGCTAAAATATTCAAAGATTAAAAGAAAACACTAGCGTGTTAGGTAAGTTTTAAGAAAGTAATTAATTAATATTATTAAGAAAAATCTGATTGCTGAGGATATGTTAGGTTACGAGGTGGGTTCCAACTTGGATGCAGTATGTCAAGGAAACACCGGAGGATAAGCTTACCAAAGATGAAAAGGACGTTCTTGCTCGAGTAGTACTCTTGATTTGATTGAATGATGTCTCGTGCAATGAAATTGATATTATGGGATTGGTAGTCTTGCACCGTTTCTTATCGAGTTTTATCTCAAAACGCGATGTATTAGTCTAGACAATGATATTACTAATAAATCACTCACCTCGTTGGCACAAAGATGAAGTGAGATTATGAATTTTTTTGCTCTGTGCCAAACCTATCCTACACAGTTTGCGTTGATTTCGAGTTATTATTGTCGAGTAGAACATACTGCTACAATTATCCTACCACCTTGTTTTTGAGGACCAATATTTTTATTGATTATATTTTTAATTGAGTTTTGTTTATCGTATGATTTGTAAAAGTTTACATTGTTAGAACTTTATTGTTTGTTTTCGGTCAAAATTTCTTAAATTTGTTTTCATGTTTTATCTCAAAATACATCGTATTAGTTTAGAGAGGATCCACGGTACGAAAAATTGTGCACCTTTAAACTCCGACGTAGACCCTTACAATTTCCCTTATTTTATATCATTTTGGCTCAAATAAAACGAACAGCAACGTAATGAATGTAAGTCGGCTTGAAATGTAGAACACTGTCTGCTCATTTTTGAATCCCATTTTGTTCTTGGGTAGACTGTCGAATGCTCTACAAAAAATGGGAATTTCTTCGCAGACAACAGCTAAGTTTTTTCTGCCAACTTTTCTGTCATTTCAATGTTGTCTGTGTGTGGAGAACAAGTTAAATTAAAGAAATGGGTTATGTCTTCAATCTGCTTCCCATTTAGGGTTAATACAGTATAAGTAGGTTAAGTAATGGTCGGCAATGGCGATATTCTGATTCTCTCTTTAGGGTTTCTTAGATCTTTATTCTTGCATATCGAATTTGGGTATTTATCTATAATTATATTGTATTTTCTGTGAATTTTATTCTAAAAAACCACCGCCCTATTAAATCAAATTAATGACTTCGTAAATCTACTATGAAACTTAAATAATGTTATCGAATTTGCATTGAGCGTTTTATATTATTTGAGAGTGAAGTATCTTTCTACATGTTTCCCCCCACCAACCGCATGTTCCTTTTCCTTGTTACCCTTTTTTTTTCTCTCTTCTCCTAAGTATTGCAAGTTGCAACCATGGTGGGTTTGTTGAAAAAGTAATCTCTCCCATGCCTCTCTCTTCTATATGAATTTGTGTTTGCGCGTAACGACCCGTAAATACTTGAGTGGATTTGGGGCAACTGGTTCTGTTAGGTGAAAATGACTATAAGCCTAATTAATATAAGAAGAATTGCACAATATCTCTGATGATTCATTCTTGTGAAGGTTTTGTCGGGTCTTAATGTTAATTGACGTGATCACAATTCCACATTTATTTTTGTGTGTTATAAAGTGCATTGCGTGAGGAATTTTGTCTTTAACTAGTATATGACATTTTGAGGTAAGTTCCAATAGTAAAGTCTCATAAGCCTTGACTCAAAGCGAACAATATTATATTATTTGGTAGGAATTTAATAGTTACAATATCATATCACTTCAAAATTTGAGAGAGATCAATACGCAAGCAAATTTTTCTCTTAAATTAATAAGATGCATCTTAGGATAACATTCAAGGACAAATTTGTTTGATTCTCAGTCCAATTTCGACAATATCTTATTGTCAATAGCGTAGCTCCATATGATTTATCTCACAGTGAATTAAACTGTCAGATTACGACCTTGCTTTCTCAACTCTTTGACAAGACACATGTCATGCAAACTAGAATGTATCATAGAACAAAATTGTGAGAGACGTGTATATTTGAACCATATCGCCAAAACAAACAATATTATATTAGTGCAGAGATAATATTTTTGATTCGATTCAAAAGGAACAATATTATAATAATGAAACTTTGCAAACATTCAGTAAATTTTGTATTTCTTGACTTTGAGTTTATTTCATTTACACAGAGCAGGAAGTCAAAGCACAAAAAATAAAGTTCTGTTTGTTGTTTTTGTAGATGTGAGGAACAATAATTGCAACTACATAACTTGTGATCCACCATCATACACATGTATATAGCCTTTGACTATGGCCTTCGAAAGATAGCATATTCTCATTGGGCATGCTTCAAATTGCGCCAAAAAACACCTTTTCTAGAGATTTTTCTATGCAGCCAAGCACTCCAACTCATGGTTTTTTATAGAAATGCTTGAGCAACTTGCCTTTTTCCTCTAGTCCTAAATTGTCATAGATAGACACCCCACAAAGTCTTAGCTTAATCCGAAAACATCATCTAATCCAACTAGTAATTTACAAAATGGTTCAAAATGTACACTAAGTATACTTCAAAAAGGTTGTTATAAATATTTCGAAAAGAAAACCGTTCGTCCAAAAAACAAAAACCTTCACCCTGCTAAGAATAAAAACGTAAATTTGATCTCACGAAATCACATTTACCGAGAGTGCTTAACGACGATAAAATTAAGAAAAAATATATATATATATATACTCTTGCACTCCCTCCTCTAAAGGAATTAGTTTCGGGCTACACAGAAAGTGGGAAGATAGTTATAATCCAACCAAAAAAAAAAAAAAAAACCCCTTATCCTTTCCTGATTAATTAACCTTTTTTTTTTGGCCCTTTTGAAATTATAATATCACAACCAGCTCCTTGCCAGCCGTGCCACCAAACGGTCTACGATGCTCTTTTTATTGGAATTCATGAAATAGATTAATTATAAATATTAAAAACACATGCTTCAAGACTTTCATCACTTCTTAGAAAATTCAATTAAAAATAATAATCTCTTCGTTAGGTAGTATAAAAGAGATGTATTAATTAAATATATATTTAATTAACTATTCTAACCAAGTGAAAAAATGACTAGTCTTATTGTAATACATTTCCAAATTATTTCTTATATTTTAACAGTTTTTAGACTCAAGAATTATAAACTTCTCACAAAGTTTTATTTAAAGCAATTCTTAAAAATAATATATTTAATTTCTTAATGATCGATGAATGTATGTCTGAAAAAATCTAACAAATTAAGTGATAAGACAAAATTAATGCTAAATTTAACTTGTAACTTATTAACGAATGTTATTAATATCTTATTTTAATTATTACATAAATCAAAGAGTAACACATGAACGTTACGTCGTGATAAAAAATTAGTACTACGATGAAAGAGTAAAGATAATATTATTTTATAATATAATAAAAATTAATTAAAAAATATTGAGGTTACTAGATTGAACTTTTAGTCTCAAGTTAAATTATTAAGACTAGAAATATTGAGCCCAATTTTAAAGTTAGCCCAACCAATGTAGCCAACTCTTAATGCACTTTTGTTTTGGTAAACATAATTAAAAATTGGGTAATTCTAGAATTTCTTTATTTTTGCCTTCTAATTTAATTTTTGAAAATGACGATTAACTTAGTATACATCAAATTATAGGTAATGTGTCGACAATTATTGCTGCTACATTTATCTTCTATTATAATATTTTAAGGTTATATTTTTTAATTGATATAATTAATGATCTATTTTAAATGAATTTTATTAATTAATAAGTGGGTGAAGATTATAATTAAGATTTAAAAATAGGCGGTAAATATTGTATTAGTTAAAAAAATGTAAATTATCCCTATCTTAAGGGGATGTCCATCGTACCCTCCCTTTCATGTCTGAAGCCTCTTAAACCTATTTATAGATGGCAGTTGGAAGTCACGTTAAGCTAAGGTGTGTAAGCAACGTCCAGCAAAACCCTTCGAAAACCCTAATCTTCATAGCCACAGATCCCTAATGGGTCGTCGGAAGAGCACCAATCAGAGTTCTACTAGTTTCAACAACTTGCCTCAACACCAAGGCTCGAAGATTCGATTCGAGGAAGTGGACGAGGTTTTGGGTGAAGATGCCACTGAGAGTTCTAACTTTGACGAGTCCATGTGCGAACCAGACGAGTCTGAGAAAGTTACTAAAGACTCTGTTTGCGAGCATGGTCCCTTGAATCAAGACGACAACGACGACGACGACGACGACGACGACGATAAAACCAGCGCCGATTATTACTTCGATTCGTACTCTCATTTCGGTTAGTTTTTAAGTCGATCATTTTCTTATTGACTTTTTGGGACGGAGACTGAAGAAATAGTTCATTCATTGTTCTTCGGTCCAGCTATGCTTCTTTTGTCATCGTTTTGAAGAACATTCGTCAAAATGAAAGAGAAATATTTTTTCCTAGTTCATATCGTTCGTTATTGAATGTCTAGAGGTTTAATTAGGAATATATTGCTCATTAGTGTTAAAATTAAGTATTCAAGGAGAAAATTAGCAGGGGTTTCACAATTGTCAGGGATTCAGAACATTTATGGGTGTGTTCTCATATTCACGCTCTTTCATATATAATCCTCTCTTACTGAAGCTGTTTTGGTACTCTGTCTCTGCAGGTATTCATGAAGTAAGTATGCTGATCTCAGACGAGTTGCACTTCATGGCCAGCTTCAATATGCATTTGTTAATCTACTTAAATTAAAGAGATTCTTTCGTATTTATATTCTAAAATACCCTTTACTTTCATCCATGCGATTTTCAATGCTTATTTTCCTTTATAAATGATTTATATCATTCATTTCAATAAAGTCGTTCCATTTTTGTTCTCGCACTCAAATTTTGATTAGCTACATATAATCTGTGACTGACATAACTTACGTTTAGTCATTTACAAATAGCTAGAAACTGACCTATGAACTGCAAGTACAGGAGATGTTGAAGGATGTTGTTAGAACAAAGACATATGAAAATGTTATTTATCAGAATAAGTTTCTGATTACGAACAAGGTAGTTCTTGATGTGGGGGCAGGGACTGGCATTTTGTCCCTTTTTTGTGCCAAAGCAGGGGCAAAACATGTTTATGCTGTATGTTTTTAAAATTTTCATCATTTCACCTTGTTATTTGGTTTTCAGTTGGCAAGTTTTATTGATTTGTTCAACTTCTATGTTTAGGTAGAATGCTCCCAGATGGCTGACATGGCAAAAGAGATAGTGGAAGCAAATGGATATTCTAGCTGTAATTTCATTTGAACTCATGTCTCTGAAATTTCCCATCGACTGTTCAGTGAAATTTGATATCTGACTGCTTTTTAATGCATTGTTGTTGCAGCAATAACAGTTTTAAAAGGTAAAATAGAAGAAATTGAGCTGCCAGTTGCCAAAGTAGATATAATTGTCTCGGAATGGATGGGTTACTTTTTGTTGTTTGAGAATATGTTGAACACAGTTTTGTATGCTCGTGACAAATGGCTGGTTAGTCTATTTTTTTCTATTTAAATGGGAGTCGTGGTGGTGGACTGGAAGGAACGTTAATAATAAATTAGCTTCCAGAATTCACAGTGTTGTCAAATTTCCTTCCTTTAATGTATTTAATGCAATCTCTTATTTGAAAATTGATGTTCTAATGATCACTTTCACAAGTTTATTGGATCCACTTGTCTGTTCTCCTTTTTCTTTTTGATAAAAACTTGTCTATGCTCTCTTTCATCATCTCACTTTTTCAGGTCGAGGATGGTGTTATACTTCCTGATAAGGCATCTCTCTATTTGACGGCGATTGAAGATTCAGACTACAAAGATGACAAGATTGAGTGTGAGCTTCTTTAGCCCTAGCTCATATTTGATGACTTTGTTTAAGTTTGGTAGCCTTCTTTATTTACTCTGGAGACTGTAGCCTGTAGGAATTGCTGCTATCAGTATGGATGAGTAGTTTCAAATTCTTATAGAGCTATTTATGAACATTTTTCTATTGTATTCTCATGCGTGAGCAGTTTGGAAAAATGTGTATGGCTTTGACATGAGTTGCATCAAGAAACAAGCTCTAATGGAGCCTCTTGTAGATACAGTCGACCAGAATCAAATTGTTACAAACTGCCAGCTACTCAAGGTTAAACTCAAGATCCATAATCCCCATAAAAACTAATCATGAATTATGCATATTAGATCTCTTTACATGAAATCGCGCATGATGCTCTTATTTGTTCTCATTACTGGTATAAGTGACCCTCGTACTTCATGTGTTGATTGGGGTCATCTTTGCTAACATGAATGAATTGATTTATTCAGACAATGGATATCTCCAAAATGTCTCCTGGTGATGCTTCGTTCACCGCTCCGTTTAAACTTGTGTCTCAACGTGATGATTTCATCCATGCACTGGTAGCATATTTTGACGTATCTTTTACACAGTGTCACAAGGTTACTGGCTTCTCCACAGGTCAACTTCCATATCTTAAAGTATTATCTGAATAGGAATATCCTTCAAGTGCTTGTGGATGGGCTGCATTTAAGTATATGGAATAGAAATAACAAAAATAGATAACTGAAGGTGAAGTTAAGCACCTATCAATCGATTGTCATACTTTTAGGAATTAATGTTGGACACAACTAATAAGTTGTGAATATTCAAAGAAATTGCACGCTAATGTTATATCATGAAACAATAGTGAAAATCACTTGGAATATAATTTTTTATTGCCACTTTGATTTTGTTGAAGTTCCTTTTGATTATTTATTTAATAGTTTACTTTTACAAATTATATAATGAATAATCATATTTTTTTCCTTCATATATTTCTTAGTTTTTGCTCCTTCATTCTATTTGATTCTATTTTATTTTTTGGTTCTCTCTGTAGCCCCCTTACTCTCGTCATTTCTTTCCCTAATCTTAAACTAATTTTCCGCTGCATTATACATGCATCTGGGTAGTTATAGCAACATGCACGGTGCAAGTTGGGTCTAAACCTGGAACAACTCAATTATTTAAACTAGTTAATAATGGGAGGAGTTTGGCCAATAATGATTGGTAGGTGGTATGAATACGTTGAGGGAGGGAAGCTTCGTTCTTCATTTTGACTAGAGAGATATTTGCTGATGTGAGAAAAAAATTGCAGGGCCAAGATCAAGGGCGACGCATTGGAAACAAACAGTTCTGTACTTGGATGTTGTGCTTACAGTATGCGAAGGAGAGGCAATTGACGGAAGCTTGACAGTGGCTCCAAACAAGAAGAATCCTCGTGACATCGATATAATGCTCAAGTATTCGCTAAATGGACGCCGATGTGTTCTATCCAGAGTTCAACATTACAAAATGCGCTGATTCTGTCAACAATACTTTGGAACATTAATGCCAACCTTTTGAAAATTGTTATTTCTTTGCCATTTAGTGTATCTTATTATTCTTTCATGACCTCCCTCCAACACACTTCAAGTGAATGTTTATGAAATTGGAATATAATCATTCTCCAATTTTCTGTTCTTTTAGCCATAATTCATGATGTGAATCTGGATGTGTACTACCACTTAGGGTGGATCATGCAACGAGCAATTAATTTTTCTAAATTCCTCGACCTTCCTGTAAAATTTTCTCATCAGTGAAACATAGCAAAAATGCCGTACCTATAAAGCTCTTTTGACAATTCTTTTATGCACAAATGTCTCTAGAGCTCTGATTTTGAAGTTGTTTTCTTCGAACCCGCTGTCTTCGCTTTCCACCATTGTCCAAGTCTGTTTGAAGCTCTATTTGTGTTTCTTCAATGCATGACTAGTCTTGGTGATTCCATCTGTTATTTGCTGCTTCCAATCAGCCTTCCTACTTTCTTTCTCCTCCATAATTTTGCCCTGCATTAAACAGATCTTGTTTTATGAGATGTCAAATTTTAGACTAATCCCAACATTCGTATCAGACGAAAGATATTTTGAATACCAGTTTTGCACTGAAATCATCTTCTTCGTCGTCACTTTGTTCATCATCCGCATCTTCATCAACAATATTTTTCATGTTCATTAGATCGTCTCTTGAATACATTTTCATACCTGGTGCTCCTGACATGCCCTGTAACATTAACATAATTAAGACCATTTCCCACAACCTACCTCCATTGAAGAAGCATTTGCTGCTTTGTTTGGAAAATGAGTCTGTCTAGAAGAGACAATTATCAGCTATAAACTATTCGTCTCCTTGATATTGAATTGTTTGGCATTTGTTAAGTGAATTTTTCGTCTATCTACAATGAAGTGTAACAAAATTGAAGGATTCGTACCTTCATGGATTTCATTATCTTTTCCATTTCTGCTTCTTTTGATGACTTTGCCACAAATGCTTCACCTGGAGTCCTGAATAAAGGTTACTAGAAATATCAATAATGATATCAATGTTCAATCAAATAAAATAAAACTATTAATGATTTAATCGAAGAAACTACCGGTGAAAAAGATAAATTAAAGTCATTATTGAAATTACCAACTAAAAGTGCAGATACCTTAGGAAGCGGAGGTGGCTTTGTGCTACATGCTCCTGTAAGGTCCTTGCATAGATAATTTATCAGTGACTGAATTTGAGGTTTGGATTTATACAAATATTCAGCAATATCAGTGTCAGAATACCCAATGACCGGCAATGATCAAATAATTTACTCATTTGAGCAGCTGATGATAAATCAAGTAAAAAACACACCTCCTTCACGGTCTTAAGAAAGATCGAAGACAAATGTAATTCTTCTGTTTTATTCAGAAAGAATGCTTACCTCCTGACAAGCGCACTTGATCGTCTTGCACTCAGAATTGCATTGACCTTCAGATTCTTGCTCTTCCAACTGAAATGGACAGGATTTAGTGAGACTAGTGATGGTGAATGATTGACAAGCATGGCACTCCTAGATAACTACAAGGGTTGTTCAAATTTATCAACAGCTTCAGTTTTGGCTCATTCCTGCTTTAGTTAACAGTCTTTGAAGCACATTACAAATCATGTCTAGAAAAATGATATTATTTACGAGTACAGTCAATAAAATACGAAGTAATTGCAAAGAAGAGCCTCTAGCACTAGATTCATGAAAATTATACACTCAAAAACTTTGAAAATAACATTTTCAACACATTCAGAGACAGTTTGTTCCTCTCTGGAAATATAAGCTGA
This sequence comes from Begonia peltatifolia, assembly GCA_022433055.1. Lineage (NCBI taxonomy): Eukaryota > Viridiplantae > Streptophyta > Magnoliopsida > Cucurbitales > Begoniaceae > Begonia > Begonia peltatifolia. Next base: position 23,188,517 of record CM039518.1, on the reverse strand, counting down.
TTACTCAGAATTTCCAGGATTTCGAGCAACTACTCAAAATGTTTCTTTAGACCCTCCAAATTTGCGTGGGAACGCTCGAAGTATTTGAGCAGATACTTAAAATTGATCTTCGAATGCTCGACATTCTTTGGTAGTTTCATAATCAAAAGTTCCGAGTAAATTGCTTTACTGGGCAGTACTTCGAAGTGTCATGTCTTTTCTAACTTTTCAGTACGGATAATTCATTTTTCATTAAAGGCAGATGGAAATACCTCAGGCCTATCTCCTTGTTCAACAATGTCAATCTTCAAAATCCAATCAGCTTCTGTCTTCTTCAGTTTACAAATATTCTCCACTATTTCTATGAACTGGTATTCAGAGATCTACTCGAAAAAAATAAACACCATAAGAACTCGATGCAAACACATAAAAACCACCTTCAAATCCAAAAAAACGAGACGCTGAAAGTAAACCCAGATGAAAATCTACCTTCTTCGGGCGATCTCGCTTGCTTTTTCTCCACCTGGTCGTATAACTGCGCTCCGAGCTTCTCACAGACTTGACATTTGACGTAGGGAATATGCTCCTTCCTAGCGCCGATCAACGGCTTCTTTGAACTCTCCGACAAAGGAATCCACGCTAATACAAGTAGCAGTGACACCGCAAGTATATTCTTCATCTTCACCGTCGTTTCCTTTCTCTCCGTAGATTCTTCTCCTGAAATCGAAGAACGCAAACTTCTACAAACTAAATTCGACAGGGCAACGAACAGCTCTATCGCATTTCTTCAATATCACGTTGCATTTAGAAATAGATATAAGGTTGAAGACGAGTTCCTCGGGAGCATTTGATTGGTGTACATAACGTGGGCCCACTTTGCCAATAAGGTAAAGAGAGAGATTTTAGTATGAGGAAACGACGACGTTAAATAACATGTGAAAATTCATTTGAACCGTTAATTTCTGTCGCTCTCTCTGGTTCCCGTCTTTGACGAGTCAGCTGCTTAAACCCTTGAAATTTTAGGGTTTTGTTCGAGCCTTGTTCGTCCTCTTATTCTCGCTTGGTCAGCTGGATAAGTTAATTCTTCGATTGATCGTAGTAACAACATGGATTTTCCGCTGGTCAAGTCTGGAATCTCCTTAAACTTTCTTAGTTCCAAGCGTGCGCTAACTCTACAGCAATCCATTGACAGCCTTTTAGCGGATATTGGCGAAGGAACTGTTAGTATTACACGATATAGAGATACATTTTATGAATTGATGCAACTTGGAGCTGATTCGTCTCTCGAATCAATATGGATTTACGCCGCTATAAATTTTAGAAGCCAGAATATTCCGAACGGAAGTCATTCAGATCAGCTAGTAGAGGCCTTAGAGTTGTTTCGGTTTGTTTCGGCTTGTTCAGCTACATGTTGTTCGTGGAAGAGTATCGTGTTGCTTGCTCCGGTGATGTTTAAGATGTACGGAATAGTTGTAGAGCTGATGAGGAAAGACTTGACCTCGAAAAGAGAAAAGAGAGCATTCAGAGAGGCGAAGTCCTTGATTGATGTGATTCTTGGGTACATCAATACATGTTGGGAGGATTGGAACGAGGAAGTTAATCATGATTCTACTATGCATACTTCAATGGCGAATTTGGTACGCATTTGGATAGACTTGGATGAGCCATTAGAATCTTTCTTTCCGCTTGTAGGGGATGGAATTTTCAGAGAGCTCAGTTTGGGAGAATGTGATGTTCTGCGCATGGCTGGAGCTGTAATGACGGAGGCTTTTTTGATCAAACTGTTGTTGAATTTGAAAGATGGAATTTCTAAGCAAGATTTGGAGGATGAATTAAGAAATTGGATAGTTGGTTCAATCACTTGTTTCAGAAACATTTACCTTTTCGGTTAGTGATCTACAACTCTGGCACTTGTTCATAGCATGAATTTAGTGAACTGGAAGTTCAAATTCAAAAAAATTTCGAATGTTTGAATTAAAGAATACTGCTTCTTTGATGATAATATAAGGAAAAAAGTAAAATTTTTCGATTCCATTTATCACATTTATGACATCATAGCTTCATTTGTTGGCAAACTTAGTACATTTTAATCAGTCTTCCTTTTATTTGAGAAATGACCCAGCCAACCAATCCGTTGTTGATTCATGTGGAGAATTTTTACATGAAATGAATCCATTTGTTTGGATGGTAATAGAATTTCAAGGCATTGGATGGTTACTGGTATTATATCAGGTTGTCATAAACTGTTCAAAGGAGATACTAAAAATGAAATTGTGTGCTTTGGAGACTGTTTATGCGTGTTTCAAGTTTCTATAAACCATTTTTTATGATCTCATGTGATCATTATATCTTATAGTTTCTCTTCAATTCAACGATGATTCCAATTTTTTCTGTTTTCAAAAGATGGTAGCACCTCTACAAGCCTAATACCTTACTTTCCAAGAGTACGCAGTACTAGATTCTTTGCCCTTTGTTAAAAAAATTGTGTAATGGCTTTATTCATACTCCGCAGTAATTTTTAGTTTAATGTCCTTGACCTCTAATCTTGGTATTTATACTAGAAAACCTGTTGACGATTCTGCTGGAGGAAACTCTACCTGTGGCTGCCCTTATTGTAAGTGTCTCTGATTTGGGATAATTTGGCCTGCCTCTTTGTCCTCTATGATATTCAATATTTCATATGTTTCCTCACATTGTTTATCTTTGTTTGTGGGCTGGTTTTGTTTGTATTTTACCTTGGAAATAATGCAATTCTTCCTACCCCTATCCAGCCCATTGCGATACAGAAGAATATTAAAATCAAACCGACATCTTCTTTTGAGCAAAGAGAATTTTGCCATTCACTAAATCTGTAATCGAAGAGGTCTGTTGCAAAGCAAATTCTGAGACTGATAACTTAATTTAGGAGAAATAATCTGCTTTTTGGGTAAACCTCGACCTTGACTTGGAATTTCTGTATTTATTCCGACTAGTTCATATGCCTGATATTTAACTTTATACTGCCCCTTGTACTTTCACATTAAGTCTTTTTATTCTCCCTCACTTATCAGAAAAAAAACAATATAGAAGCGTGGGAACTGATTTAAATATTTCACTTCCGCCAAGTAATTGTTATTGTATCTCTTCTTAATTATTCAATCTTAACACTAAAGTTGAATTCCCTTTTCAACTGTGCAGAGTTCTGAAGATGAAATATTGTTGAGGAAAGTTCTTTATGATAGTGCTGTATTAGTCGACTATTCTTTCCTCACAAATGAAAAAACTCCTCACTTACCTGCCAAGCTGATGACAAGTCACGCCATGAAAAGACTGATTGCTATCCATGCAGGTCTGGAGTTTTCCAGGTACGAACAAGTATATGTATGTTTATATACATATATTGTTTTCTTAACGTGTACCATCTCTAAAATCTCATCATCTAGAGTGTTTGCAGGCAACATGGAGATCAGAAGAGAGTTTTATCATACATAAATGCCTTTTCCAGTTCTTCTTTAGCTACTCAAATAATGAAATCATTCGCCTCCAAAACACCAGTTGAAGAACAATCAATCCGATCCTCGCCAATAACGCTTATTCGTAAGCTTCTTCATTATTTCTTAAACTAGGCTCATATACCTCAAGATGTTGAACTTCCCTGGTTGTGTCCTACAGAGTGGCTTCTTAAGCTCGAGGAGAAGGAGGGAATACAAGTATTTGATGACAGCATATTGAAATTTCGTTCGAAATTAGTTGACTTCGTTTCTAAATCAGATGTTCATGTACATCCTTTGAAGAAAGAGCTCGAGGGAGAAAATGGGGATCTTCTGTTTTACATTGATAGCAAAGGAGAAGAGGAAATTACAGAAAAGGGGGAGGATGAAATGACTAAAGAGTCCACGAGTTCTGCTTTCATCACGGCTGCTCAGACATTTACCGGGACAGAGAAGAGTTCGAGAAAACGAAAAGAAGAAAGAAGACGTGGCAAAAAGAAAGACATCAAATATATTAAGTATGATCTCTCTCATGCATCTAATTCAACTAGATTAGTTGAAGAGTTTGACAACAAGAGCTTGAGTAGTGACGGAGGTTGAGGATCCACTGGACAGGTGAGTAAATTTAAAAAAAAAAAATGAAAACTATCCTTGGGTAAAGTTCTTTGATTAAAATAGCATGATTTTCATTTTAGAGGCATGATACATTTTTGCTGTAAAAGTACTGAATTGTCCCTGATGCAAAATCAACTAACGATGTTTTCCAGATATTTTGTGTTTGAGAATTCATAGATCTCATCTTAACAAGTATCGAGCATCTCAATATATACGAATATTGAGATGAGGACAGTTTTGTAAATTTGCGTTCAAGGAAGTGTTGGTTTTCTCTTCAGATAAGTTCTTTGTTTCTCCTCAATAATTTACCATTATTGACAAGTATCTTTGTTAGAGTTATTACGTTATTATATCCTATTAAAATTTTTATTAATTAATATAATAAATTATAAATAATTAATTTAATAAATTAGTTGCACTAATCATTATTTGAGTATCTTAAAAAAATAGAAAAAAATAAATGCAACAATAATTTTCGTTAATATTTTTGTTCTGGGAGCATAATGTTTAATTAATTAATTAATAATAATAATAATTTTTTTATCTAAATTGAAGTTATTTTTAATATTATAATCTTGTATATGCATAGGATAATTGAGAGTGTTCATGGCCAGTATTAGGCCCATCAAGTTGGGCCTAGTGGCGGTAATTGTAGGCCAACTGCCGTCGGCAACGCATCACTATCCAGCCTCTTGCGTGTGGTACGAAATGACAGGTTTGCGCCACGTGTCAAAATCAATATTAATTAGAGGACGAGGCGGATTTATTTCGATTTGGGAAAGATGGAAATAAAATAAATAAATAATGAATATAGAAACAGGTGCGGGCCAATAGAATTTCGCCAAGTACACATCACGAGAATGTGATTGGCGCAATTAATAATTGAGGATTCGTCGGCTTCTACTTTTTAAATTTCTTTTGTACACGTCGGCGCCACAAATATTCAATTGATTGGTCCACGTGGGTCCTCCTAGACGAGCATCCAATGGCAGGTGTTAGTCAAACAAAACGACAAATCGTTGGGCTAGTATTGAAATATTCTCGTTCAAGTCATATTATTTTTAGATCAATTTTTGTCTCGCATTTAAGGTAAAAGATGGATTAGGTTAATTCCAATGATGGGGTAAATCGATTAGAATAAGTTAGAAAAAAAAAAAATCAAATATGGAAAGAGTCCACGATTATGGCGAAATTGAAGTGAATAAAGTCAAAGAAAAAGAAGAGAATAGCTGGCAAGAGTTGACCATGGTATATATATTACTAACCATGGTTAACTTCTTAAATTCAGTTTGCAGGAAATGTTACGAAGCGTCGGTGGAGGTTAACCGCAGGTTGTTTTTACAGTTGGAGAGAGAGAGAATCAATGACTCCTTTTTAGATAGAAAGAATCCCTTCGTATATAATCCAGCGAAGCATGTAATTCTTGAACCAGAGAGAATACGGAGGAGAGAGAGACAGGGTGGGAAGGGAGGGTTCGAGCTTTCGACGACGGAGAGCTATGGCCACCGGAGAGACGAACAACGACGTCTCTGTCGATGTGGAGAAGATTTATCTTGGTGGAAAGGTTCGATTTTTTTGGTTGATTGCTTTCGCATTCGGCTATTTGAAGCTGGGTTTCATTTAGTTCTTTGTCTGATTTCGAAAAGAAAAAGATTTGATATTTTGGTGGGCATTTTCCATTATCTGTTTGGGTGCCGAGAAAATGTGGGAATGTTGAGTTGAAAGATTTAATGGTTCTTTCCTCTCTACCGTAATTTTAGTCTTCCAGCTGAGTTGTTAGATAAGCTTTTCATCATGGTTGAGTTCAGATTACCCTTTTTTCAGTGGATTCAAATTGTTTTTCGCTTTGAAGCTTAGGATTTTTTATGGTCTAGATCTGCCTCTTCCTGTATTTTCTCGAGAAAATTTCTTCTTCGTCTAGAAATAAAGATTTCTCTGATACTTTTGATTTCTACTCGTTCTTTATTCTCCAGTTTTCTCTTCAATTATGTTGTTGGCAGAGGGCATCTCTCAATTTTTGGTTCAATTTGGGCGTTGGAATATCTACATCTTGACTTCATCCTGTTTTAATGCTTCCTTTTGGTTTATTTGAGTAATTTGATGACAATTGCATAATGGTTTTTCTCTTATATTTTAACATTATTCAACGTACTTTTGCAGTCCGCTGAAGAAATCAAACTCTCTGTATTTTCTTTGCATGTCTTTTACTCTAAATAAACTGGAAAGACTCTGTTCACCTGTATGTCTAATTGGTTAAATTTTTCAAAAACTGTTTTCAGAAAACAATTCCCAAAAATTTATATTTGGTTTCAAAGAAAATTTCATTTGATATAAAAAAACCAAAAAATGAAGGAACGTGTCTTGTTTTCAATACCTTGTTTTTTCAGAACAGCTTCTAGAAACATCTCTAAAACGTATCTAGTCTGTTTCTCTTCTCGTTTTATTATTGTTATTTTGTTGTTTCCTTGTTTATATGATAGTCTTTTTATTTTATTTGGCTTTAAATACTTGATCTATATTCTCTCAGGAACATCTTGTCCATACCGGCCGTGGTTCACTGTCCGTTATAGTATATGGAGACCCAGACAAGCCGGCATTAATCACCTATCCCGATTTGGCTTTGAATTGTGAGTGAAAGTAATTTTTAAGCCTCTGGGTTTGAAAAAATAACTTTTATCAAAAACGACTTTTAAAAATAGATTTTGAACGTATGTTTTCCTCTTGTCTTCACAGATGTTTCTTGTTTTCAAGGACTATTCTTTTGTCCTGAAGCTGCTTCATTGCTTCTTCACAACTTCTGCATATACCATATCAGTCCTCCCGGACATGAGGTTTGTTGAAGTTTTATGTTCTGTTAAGCCCTCTTTTGACATTTCTTGTTTTCCCTGAATGTATTATTCACATGACGTCTTCTTCCGGCGCTTTCACAAGAGTTCTTGCAGTTGGGAGCAGCTACAATTTGTCAAGATGACACTGTCCCTTCTGTGGATGATCTAGCTGATCAAATTCTCGAGGTTCTCAACTTTTTTGGGTAATATTCAAATCATTATCCTATCATTTTATCGATACAATTACGAAAGCCGTTGAGATTTTAGTTCAATATGTTATATTTTGCGCTGCAGTCGAACCTTTTTTTTTTTAATCTGATTAGAGTCTCTTTGCAGGCTTGGAGCAGTGATGTGCATGGGAGTAACGGCCGGTGCTTACATACTTACTCTATTTTCCGTACGTTCTTTCTAGATTTCATTCATTATAATTCGTTCAGATGAATTTTCTGACCCGGGTGATGAAGATGTTGTTTTCAGTTGAAATATCAAGACCGAGTTCTGGGTTTGATACTTGTGTCCCCACTGTGCAAGTCGCCGTCTTGGGGCGAGTGGTTTTATAATAAGGTATCTTTTTCCAACTCTTATTGTTGTTCTTAAACTTAATACACATGATTTCACTTTGGTACTGAAATTGCCATGATCGTAGGTGATGTCAAATTTGTTGTACTTCTACGGCATGTGCGGCTTGCTCAAAGAATTCTTGCTTCAGCGGTATTTCAGCAAGGTAATCGCGCCCTTCAACCATCCATAAGTTTCTGTTTAAGCTGTGATAAAATTAAGTTTGGTGGTAACATGAAGATCTTATCTCTTGAAACCTCGCAGGAGGTTCGAGGCAGTGTCGACATTCCAGAATCCGACATAGTTCATGCATGCCGAAAAGTGAGTGTCCCTGAAAGAATAATATATAAGTTCTGCGTTTAAGTAGTATGTTTTAAAAGATCTTCGTTTCTTCAGTTGCTGGACGAGAGACAAAGTGTTAATGTTTTGAGATTTCTGCAGGCCGTCAACAAGTAAATAAGCATCTTCCCTTTATGATTGTTTATCTTCGACTGATTCCTTAAGTTTAAAGCAAAAACCGTCTTATTTTCAGGAGACCAGACATCACTGAAGGATTGAAAAGACTGAGATGTCGGACGCTCATTTTTGTCGGGGAAAACTCTCCTTTCCATTCCGAGGCAGTCCATATGACCTCCAAATGGGATCGGAGGCTTTGCGCCTTAGTCGAGGTGAGCGATATTTTCTTCAGAATTTAATCAAACTGTCGGATCTGATCGTAATTTGATGTCGTGATTTTACTGTTTTGATCGGTAGTTACTGCTTGTTCTGTTGGACTGAGGATGGTTGGTTTTACAGGTGCAGGGTTGTGGATCAATGGTGACTGAAGAGCAGCCACATGCAATGTTGATTCCGATGGAGTATTTCTTGATGGGGTACGGATTATATCGGCCGACCAAATTCAACGACAGCCCAAGAAGTCCACTCAGCCCCTCCTGCATCTCCCCTGAGCTACTCTCGCCGGAAAGCATGGGGTTGAAGCTCAAGCCGATCAAGACCCGTGTCTCCCTTCAAGATTGAAAATTTGGATTTCGTTGATTTTTCCCACCATTTTTTTTTCATTTTGATGTCCGACCGTTTGAAAAGGGTTAGGAGGAGGAGGATCATAAGAAGATTATATAGATAGTTTTTTGATTTCTTGGGGATTCATTCATTTGTAGTCGGGCATGGCCGTCGTTGAGCTTCGCCGCCTGTAAATTTCTCTCCGTCTGACTGAAATATTTGTTTATGGTGACGACGAGCAATCAATAATCAAATTGGAGACACGCTCTTCATTCGTTTCGACTCTGTTCTCCTTTTCATCGTTCATTTCCATGAATTATTCTGAAAATATTTTTAAGAAAATGTTTCGATTCCAAGGAATATGCGACAATTCTAGCGTTGAAAATCAAATTGTACTCAAATTTTAGAATTAATTTTGCATAAATAAATACTGTAATTAACAGAAAAGAAGTGGACTGGCTCTGACTTGTTGGCCGCCGGAAAATATAATATAAATATCGTCATCCCACCATCCGAGAAACGTGCTTCGATTTTCTCTTTTCTGCTTGCTTCGTTCCTTGATCCATTTGATTTGATTACCTTTCGCAAACCCTTCTCTCTTTCTCTCTCCTCTGCTGCGGCCGAGCCAGCTGACATTGATAATGGGGAAGAAGAGAGAAGAGGGAGATTTGGGACTACTCCTTGATGGTGTGATAGAGGGTATGCCTCTATATGTTAAGGAGCTCGTCGCCGGAGGAGTTGCTGGTGGTATTGCGAAGACGGCCGTTGCTCCGCTTGAGCGCATCAAAATTTTGTTTCAGGTTTGATTAGGTGTTTTCACTTTCTCGGTCCCTTTATCTTCACCGTCTTCTTCTTCTTCTGAATTCTTTCATTCTTTCTGCGAATTCTTGTGGAATGTGATCTTTGTTTGAGTGAATGCGATTTTGGCAATTTAAGTGTCGCTGTTTCTGGAATTCAATTTCGCCTATTTTATTACTTCGTCAAATAAAACAATGTAGATTAGCGTAACTGAGCGCCAGCACTGTTCATCTTTTTCAGACAAGAAGAGACGAGTTTCAGAGTATGGGAGTGTTAAAATCCATGAAATGGATCAAAAAGAGTGAAGGATATCCAGGGTTTTACCGGTAAACCCTCAATCTCTTTTCCTTGACATAATTGAAACTCGAGTCTTTCTCATTATTTGGGATTTGTTCAAAGAGGGAATGGAGCAAGTATTGCTCGAATTGTTCCTTATGCTGCTCTTCACTACATGGTTTATGAGCAATACAGAAGATGGATCATCCTCACTTTTCCGAATGTCAATCGAGGCCCCGTCCTCGATCTTGTGGCGGGATCTTTTTCTGGGGCAACCGCCGTTCTTTTCACTCATCCTCTAGATTTAGTCCGGACGAGATTGGCTTACCAGGTGAGTAATTTTAATAATAGAGGACAATAGTTATAATACTGAAGAGATTTTCTTTGACCACTCTCAACTAAACTGAGTTTGAGATGGATTCAATGCTTCAGATTGTGGATCCGTCAAAGTTGAGCATTCAACATGTGGTTAATTCCGACCAAGTTTATAAAGGAATTCTCGATTGTTTCTCGAAGACCTTTAAGAAGGCAGGAATCCAAGGTCTCTACCGCGGAGTGGGTATGCATTACCGTAAAAAACTCGATTCATTCATCAGTTACAATTCATCATATTTTAACACCATTTTTCAGCCCCATCGCTTTATGGAATCTTCCCGTATGCGGGTTTGAAGTTTTATTTCTACGAGAGGATGAAGTTATACGTCCCCGAGAATAAGAAGAATGATATAATGTTCAAACTCATTTGTGGATCGGTTGCTGGCTTATTAAGTCAAACATTTACGTATCCTCTTGATGTTGTTAGGCGACAAATGCAGGTACATTACTTAAAAGATTTGAGGGTGATACTTTCAATCGCAATGTTATAGCTCGAGTTTCTTCGCAGGTTCAACGGGTTTTCTTGTCCAATAAGGCTGAGGTGAAAGGTACTTTCGAAACCGTCGCGTTGATTGCTCAATCGCAGGGATGGAAGCCATTATTCTCAGGGTTAAGTATCAACTATCTCAAGGTTAGATCGCTCGGTCTCTGTCTCTGTCTGTCTCTCTAAGTGATCAACTATGAATGTATGATTATATGATGCAGGTTGTACCTTCCGTAGCAATTGGATTTACAGTCTATGATGTTATGAAATCGTACCTCAGAGTTCCATCCAGGGATGAAGCTGTGATAGAAGTTGCAACAAGTAAAAGAAATACACATAACCAGACATCTTCCATTAGCCCATGACACAATAAGTATTCTTTCCAATTTTGATTGTAAACTTACAATTAGTTAACTACATCTGCCCAATTTTTGTACTTGAGTTTGGAATATATTCCTTGAGGCTGCAACTGTCTAGTCTAATCTCAGCAAGACGGACTTAAAAAGCCATTACCAGAAATCTCCACAAGAGCATCTGCCATCTTTGAAATGATGAAACCTCTTGTTGTCTCTCACGATCAATTCCCGCCCGACGATCTTTGACATAATCTTGATTGCATTGTGGCAGTCTCCACAGATTCGAAGGTTTTTAATAATCCTTAGAGTTGTTCTTGGGGGAGTACTGATTAATCCATAAGCGATGGCTAATCGTTCGCTGTGATATTGTAAAGCCTGCTCCTTTGCTTCTTCGTCGATGTCATGAAGGACGAACCTCGTGTCTGGAACATAACCAGCTTCCCTCATATGACCACTCAAACCTCTTAATTTCCTGTTTTTCTCTCTCTTGTAGGCGTCGGTGGATCTATATTCACTCACCCTATTTTTTTCTTGAAGCATGTTGGACGAAAAATGCTTTTGCAGAGGTGGCGAGATTTTATTTGTCTGCGCCTTGGATGGATCCATATTGACAATTATTTCATTGACTTGGTCCTCCAGATCTATATTCCCATGAATTTGCGCATAATTCTTCAAGATCTCCCAAGCTTCAACAGGAGGTGGAGTTGGAACTTTTTGTTTGAGAAACTCATCGGCTTCGTACAAATGGCCGGACCTCCCAAGAACGTTGAGGATTTGGAAATAATGCCCCCTTTTTGGCACAATTCTGAAGTTGGTCTTCATCAATTCAAAGTAAATTAGTGCTTCCTCCACGGCTTCGGCACTGGCACAAGCATTGAAAACCATTTCAAAAGTTTCCGAATTGGGCTGTACGTTCATCTTTCTCATCAGCTCAAATGACAATAACCCTTCATCCCCCTGCCCGTTATCTCCGTAGCTTTGAATCAACAGATTCCATGATTTCACATTTCTTTCGCGCATTTTATCGAACACCCTGCGCGCGTCTCTCGTGCTTCCACACTTCCCGTACATTTCAATCAACTTATTGCTCATCTCCACATCGCCGCGAAATTGCGATCGCTTCAGGAGATCATCGATTCTTTTTCCAACCTCTAGAAATTCTGAATTCTCACACAAACTCAACAATTTGCAATAAATACCATAATCAGCACTAAGACCTTGACTAATATATTCTACAGCTTCCTTTACCTTACCTTCGTCGCAGAGATACACAAGATCAATATTTAAAGGATTTGGTTCAAATGTATCACTAACATTTTGATGGGCAAGCTCGTCGCCGTCTGGATTTTGCTTCTTCTCCTTGTTCAGAGTTGGATTAGTCTTCAATTGAGAATTTGAACCACTGCTAGGAGTGGGACAGCGATGGCGGCGGAATACTTTGGAACTTCGAGTATCAGAAGGTGAATAGGCACACAGAATTTGGGATTGGGAGGATCTGAAGCAGGACGAGGAAGAAGAAGAGGAGACTGAAGTTTTGAGGGCAAGAGCTTTGGGGCCGAAAGGGAGCTGAAGAGGAGAGAGTGTAGTTGTTTGAGCCGTTAAGCAGGACGAAGTTACAGTGTTCTGAAACGATAGTAGAGACGCCATTGTCGAATTGCCACTGCTTGCTGGAGAAACTACAGCGGGGAAGGTGGGAGGAAACGGATGTGTAAGTTGATGAAGCTGCGCATGACATCTCAGAATCTGCCAAAATTGGCGACAATATCTTAAAAGCTACTCTAACGACATGACGTTTCTGCTATTTAGAAGAAAAACGCACAGAGTTATGCCTTTGCAATAAGAATTATTGTCATTAATATAATTTATTACATTAATTATTATTTAAGTATATTAAGATAGTATAAAATGTTAATAAATGCAGAATTATTCAAAAGATATTGACAAGTGAATCTTAAAAATATAAAAATATAAATGTTATATAATATAGAATAGAATAAAAAATGCAATTTAAACCTTATACTTAGGGGTTATTTACCGTTATTTAATCGGTAAAATTCACGGCACAAAATGCACGTGACTTTTTCTTTGTAATTGTATATCTAATGAGTCTCGTATTTTGTCATTTCCAAAGGCGATTATTTCTCGATCGTTTCTTTCACATATTTACCACCATTTTTCTAAATTTAATCATAGAATCAAAAACATGATTTTCTATTTGGTCGAGACTCAGAGTGCATTCTTAATTATGAGTTTAATTGTCTAATATTTTAATATAACACCCCCAAACTCTACAGTACAATATAGTTTGGTTCGGGTTGAGATTCACGGGGTTTTGCTCTTAGATCATATTTTGTACTAACTGGAAATAGAACATTACATATATACGGTGTAATCCAAGATCGTAATTTTTTAATGAGATTGTAATTTGATGGGAACCCAAAAAAAACTCTTACAAGTATTCAAACCTACGAAATATTACTCAACAATATTTGATTTGCTATTAAAACATAGCTAAGATATGTTTAGAAGGTATCTCATTGAGCATTAACATTGTGACTATGTTCAGGTCACGCCATCATACATAAAAGGTTCATTTTCTTTGGTCGTTGATAAACAATTGGTTGGAAATACTCGACGCACTAATTAAAAAGATATAAATATTTAAAAATCATATAGTTAAATCGATTGTTTTTTTTTTAAACATAGGTTTCAAATTCCCGATACAAAGGCGTGGATATACACGAAAACACATTGCCCGCACGATAACTTTTTTTTTTTTTTCTTAATTTCTATTTCATCTCCAAAAAGACTATTTTTCTCAATAATGTATTTATCATTTAAATACTCGGTGTGACATAACATAATTCAATTAAAGTTTTTGTTGGTAGCTGTATCTTGGGAATATCTTATACATGATCCCTAAAGTAAAGAGTATTTATGTGACATTTGATGACTTAACTAATACATTGACTCTGTTGACTTGACTCTCTCCCTTTCTCTATTTTCCACGTTCAAACTAACACAGGACTTTCCTCATTTCCCATTTTAATTTCATCCTCGACCCTAAAAAACGTCAAATAATAATGTTTTTCTGTCACGAAACTAGGGTTTAGAAACATTGATTTACTCTATGTTTGAAATGCTACGTAAAATTACTTGACATACCACACAATATGGTCACCAAGGAATACAATCACATAGTTTATCAATAAAGTTTCAATGTTAAATTTTAAAACAAAATTAGATGGCATCTCCCGATCATGTTTGCAGAGTCTCCAATCTTTCAAATATAATATTGTTCGCTTTGTGGTAAAACTAGTATGATATTATTTTTTCAAGTTATCCCAAAACACGTTATATTAGATAACAACGAAAACTCTACTTATAAGTCATTTTATTTTTACTTTTTCAACTAATGGAAGCTTATGCATCCCCACCTGTATGGACTGAGTAATCACAATCATAGAATTTGGGTTGTTCTTACCTTCACAAGATTGGTTGTCACAATGTTATATTATATAATTATCATTAAAATCCATGACATTATATTGTTCACAAAAAAAAAAAAAAAAAAAAAAGATTGCCATGGTATGAAGTTGCTGCCTAGATTACTGCCATTGACAACTAAAATCATAGTTTCAACGAGTCTGTTTTTAATTTGTCGACCAATTGAATATTGATACGTCAAGGTGTTCATTTTAAAATAGAATCAATAAGGTTTTATTAAACTTTATCTCGTCTATGTTGTTACACGTCTATTTCAGTCAACTTATTAAATCTATTAATAGTAGTATCAAGAAATGTCAAAAGGAAAGAAGTTAGAAAAATTCAAAGGAGGTAAGCTGGTGAAAGATTCTGTCCAGTCAAATGATCAAGTGTGAAATCGATTGGTTTTCAAAATTGACCTCGTGAAATTCAAATCATACGAAGTTACACTAATGTTTCTCTGGTCTTTCCTTTTCGATTAGATTTAAACATTAAAAATTACAAATTTCAACAACCTTTTAGGTCTCATATTTGTTCGTTTGTTTTACATTTGAACGATTCCACGCTGTTGTTACTCGAATAAATAATTATAGCTTATCATGTCGTTGCTCAACAAAGTAGCATGTGTTTGAAAATAGCTATGAAATGTTGGGACGATGAGAATCACGAGACTCAAATTATCATTAATTAGATTTTTCAAGTAGTCTTTCTCTGCCACTATTATTATTTTTCAATGACCTTCATCTTTAGTCTTCTTTTCTCTTTATAAAACTACCAAATCCTCGCTCTCAGTCTCTCTTCTCGGATACTCGAATTCAATTTATCACGATCGAGTGAAACTAAATTATAGATGTTTTTCAAAAATTTGTAGTAGTAACGAAGAAATTGGACCGAAAGACATATCATTACCATGTTATAGGACCTTATTTACTACCTAACGTAATTAGGGTTTTATTATTTTTGAGAGAGAGAGAGAGAGAGAGAGAGAGAGAGAGAGAGAGAGAGATTTCTTATGCTTTTAGAACTCCAAGTTGAGAAAAAAATAATCAAACAATAAACATGGCCGTCGAGAGATCCGTTGTCTCTTTGCTAGCACTGTGCACTGCAGATTTCGTCTACCGCCCGGACTCACCAGTCACTATCTATAAATCTGAAGCTTCTGCTGTCTCGCCTCTCTGGAAGCGCAATGAATAGAAAGTGTTCTGTGTGTGGAAAACTAGGGCATAATTCAAGGACTTGCACAAATCGCAGAGGAATAAGGCTGTTTGGAGTTTGGCTTGACATTTCGTCATCCGCCATTGCCATGCAGAAAAGCTTCATCGTGGATTCCATGAAATCATCGCCAACCCCATCTTCTTCACTGTCTTCATCAAGAATTTCCTTTGATGAAAACTCCCGTCCGATTTCCTTCCAACACCTCTCCGACTCTCTGGCCCACGGAGCCTTTCAAGAGAGCACAAAGGGAAAGTTTACTGGTCTTGGTCGACTATCCATCTGCAAATTTTTTTTTTTGAAAATCTGGAAATCCAACTTCATTTTCATTAAAAGTGCTAATTTATCATCTGGAAATCTGCTTATTTTGATTTTCAAATTCTCAAGAAGCTTCTGTTTTCATGGAAATTCAGGGCGTCAATGGACAGAAGAGGAGCACGGGGCTTTTCTAAAAGGGCTGGAGAAGCTGGGGAAGGGTGATTGGAGAGGCATATCAAGAAGCTACGTGAAAACAAGAACTTCAACCCAAGTCGCAAGCCATGCCCAGAAGTATTTTCTCAGACAAAAGAGACGCACTACCCTCCTTGACCTGGTCCACCCCTTCTCCTACAAATATGTTTTAGAAAACTGTTTTACACGACAATTCTTGAAAAACACATCGTTGAAGCGCATGCAAAAACTGTTTCCTCAACATTTACGAAGCATAGATGTTTTATTAATCTCGTTATGAAAAACTACAGTGGGTTCAAGCATTACAAACAACTGTTGTGTGAAATTCTTATCTGAAAACAGCTTTTGACAGTTTAATCTTTGATGAAGAATACAGGTCGAGAGGAAGAACAAGGTAGTGCATCCTAAAGGACAGGATCTGGATCCAACTGTTCTGCCACTTCTCATTTCTGGGCTGTTTGACTCCCGAGAAAATTTTTCTTCTGCTGAGAAAACAAGCTCTCCCAACTATGGACCGGATCTAGATCTTACCCTCAACACTAATCCTAAAACATTAGATTATGCTCGTTGTAAGAGTAGAAGTATTTAGAAATCGCTGTCATTTTCTATTTTTCAGAATATAAAAAAAAAAAAGGAGAAAAAATCCACTAATAAATACCACGAACAAAAAATTTTGTGTTAATTCAACGTCTAGAAAAGAGTTTATATAAACATTAAAAAATAAAATAAAACCACACTTCGGCGTGACAATTTTTTTTATTTGGATAATATTAAAATAACTCTAATTTACTAGTAGCACAAGTCAAATATTGAACTTCAAGAATTTTACGCGGTGAATAAAATTAACATCAAATTAATTAATTTTTAATTTTTCTAGATTTAGTTTTGGTTCAACTTTGATTTAATTTCTTTCATGTTTGAAATCTGTTTGAGTTCTTCTTAGTCCGTTTAAACTCGATTTGGTACAATTTTTAAAATTATAATTAAAAAAATATATAATATTAGGATAATATTCATCTTTACTCTTCAAACTTCTTTTTTAAGTAAGTTTATAAACATTCTCATTCTTAAAATATGAAAAACTAACAAATCACCCCATGACGTCCCCAGTTTTTGGTTGCCACCGTGATCGGATCCGGTTCTCCGATGACAGGGCCATAGGAAGGTGATTTGTGTGTTTTACATAACTAAGGGCGAGATTGTTGACTCACTCAAAGTTGAAAGGGTAATTTTGAAGGTTAGCGTCAAGTTATTGGGACTATGATGATGTCATAAATAGTTTCCTTCGGAGAGGAAAATAATAAAAACAAAACATTACCCGACTAGCTTCGGTTGGTGGTCCCACGCTTCTCAAACTTCTTCTTGTTAATCGCTGCCAAACATATCTCCCTCGCTCTCTCTCATCCGCTCGCTTTCTTTCTCTCTCTAGGAAAAGGAAAGGTCAGGCATAGACCCATGGGAGTGAGCAACAAGATAACCGCGTTCCTCAATTTCGTTGCCCTTCTATGCTCCATACTCATAATTGCCGCCGGGATATGGCTTGCTTCCAAGCCGGATAACGAGTGCATCCATTTATTCCGATGGCCGGTGGTACTCCTAGGTGTCCTCATCCTCTTCGTCTCTCTGGCCGGATTCGTCGGCGCTTGGTGGAACAAACAAGGCCTCTTGGCCATCTACCTCTTCTGTATGGGGGCGCTCATCGTCCTCTTCCTCGTCTTCATCGTCTTCGCTTTCATCATCACTCGGCCGGACGGAAGTTACAGTCCAAACCCCGGCGCCAGCAGGTTTAAAGAGTACCGGCTAGATGGGTTTTCGGTGTGGCTTAGAGAGCATGTGACGAAGTCGGGAAATTGGGAGAAGATAAGGGCGTGTTTGAGTGAGTCTAACATTTGTGGGGAGCTCACTCAGAATTACTTCACTGTTGATCAGTTTTCCATGGCTCGTCTCTCTCCTATTCAGGCAAGTTATTATTTTTCCCACGATTATGCTAAATGACTTATTTAATTAACTTCATTATATTGATTATATGTATCATCTTTCATCGTCTAGATTTTAATAATTGTGATTGAGAATCTCGAAAACTATGTTGCAACAACCAAATAATTGATGTTTTATTATTCTGTTGATCTACAGTCCGGTTGCTGTAAACCTCCGACGGCTTGTGGGTACACCTTTGTGAACCCAACCATGTGGCTAAACCCGGCGAACCCAACGGCGGATCGAGATTGCACCCTTTGGAGCAACGACCAGACCCAGCTCTGCTACGGCTGTGCCTCCTGCAAGGCCGGTCTGTTGGGAAATCTAAGGACAGAATGGAGGAAGGCTAACGTTATTCTCATTGTGACTGTCGTTATCCTTCTTTGCGTATACGTCATTGCTTATTGTGCCTTCAAGAACGCCCAAACAGAGGACCTTTTCCGTCGGTACAAGCGGGGATGGGTTTGAACTCGTATCCAAACACTACCGTGCTATGGTGGTTCTCCTTTTGGTTGTTATTATTGATACATCAATCAGAGTATATATTTTTATACAGTATATATAGGTACTTAAGAAGTGGAAAGAGTGGGATGATTGATGAAGTCTCCTCAAAACTTGGAAGGCCGAGTCTAAGACAAATATGCCCATGTTTGATTTCAACGAAGACATTGAAGTTGACTAGCAGCTGAAGTCTCCGGGCACTTGCATTTGGTCGGAAAATTCCAGCTGACTTTAGTGATGCTCAGAGGATCTTTCTCTCCTCCTTTTTGTCTTCTACTTCCACCTTAAAATAAAGCTCCACTTTCTCATGCCGGCGTTCTAATGGGTGACTATTTCTCTACAGATCCAAGCAATTCCTCTCCCCTCTCAGATAATCATGGAATCATTCAATCATCAATGTTCAAAATCAGCAAATGTTGTGCTTCCAATCAAAGTTTGATCTAAATGTCAATCTAATGTTGTTAAATAACCAATAATCAAACGTAGAAGCTAATCAATAATCATAAACTCGTTCGTTTTTCATCCACAGAAGATAACTATTTGAGCATCCGAAATCATACATTGTAAATACCTTCAAAACTCTATTCCACCAAAACAGAGTTTGACAAAAAAAGAATCTTTTAAGAACACCTACCAACACTGTATTTGATTAATCATCGTAAAAAACAATGATAATAAGAATGCTTAGGATATATAGCTCCCGCTGGATCATTCTTTTTTCTTTTTTCTAAATAAGAAAAACATATACAACTAAATAGCTAAAGGAGCACTTTAATGGGGAGGAAGAATAATACAAGTGCAGCATCCGCATTAATGCGAAATGCTGAAGCTGGACGAGCATTTTGATTCGGAGGATGATTAAAGTTTCAAATCTCCAATGCCTTTTGGAGGACCGATACTGCAACGAGCTGTATTGTGTGTTTGAATAGCATCCTTTATTTTCTGAAACTGTGAATGAAGAAAAAGAAGATGAATAGCACTTAAAGAAGGGTATTAGAATTGCTGATTGTCTAAAAGATATGCATAATAAAGCCAATATATCGAGTTCAAATGGTATGCAATTCGATACGATCTTAATATAATTCAATTTATAAAAGAAATAATTCTCAAAATAGGTATTTTGACGCAAACATTTGTTTTCTTTTTCCTCTGTTTTTGCAGGTTAGAGTAGTGAGCAAAGATTCAAAAACTACTTACCTTTGCAAGTGAACATGAGAAAGATTCCAACTGCCCGTCGGCTCCGCGATAGAAGTGAAAATAAGGAAGAACCTTCACATTCAAACTCTTGCACATAGGCTTATTCTCGTCGAAGTTGACTTTAAGAAACAAAATATCGGGATTTTCTTCCGCTGTTCTACAGAGCTGACAGACCATTAAGAAAACTATCAGCAAGTTATTCAGAAAACTTGAACTCAGTTGCATTTGCATCTCTAGAAGTATTGTCCAAATGCTAAACCGATATTTCCAAATAACCAAAATTACTGTCCAGTCAACAAATTCATCTGCTAATTTTACCTTTTTCTTCTCGATTTCTTCATGAAAGAAGAAACGTTGCCTAGATGCGATGCACAAAACCATCTTTTTGAGGAAAGAATAAGAGAGGGGAAGAAATTGTAGCTTGTCTAAACATATTTTTGAGGATAACATCACAGATATAGATAATTTTAACCCCAGAAACAGAATTGTCAAGACAGAATGACAGAAGAACAATATTAGATCCAAATATGGCTGTAAAGGGAAGTAGAATGGCCTCTAAAAAAATATTTTGCTACCCTTTTGTACAATATACTTCCCTAAATGAGTTTCACAGGGCATAAATAGCTGAAATCGACTGGTTTGTTTTCGTTTGTGCATTAAAATCAGTATAATATTCAAACTCAAATACAATATTTCATTAACAACAGTTTCCAGCTCTCATTAAATGGTCGATTGCTGGAAATCAAGCTCAAGAAAAATATTTTGGATTTGTAAAGAATGACCTATGAACATTCAACATTACCTTAGGAAATAATGCCCTGCAAGAAGCACACCACGTTCCATAAAATTCTACTATCACCAATTTATCACCCGCTTGACTTAAAGCACTCAAAAGTTCCTGAGTTGAATGTATGTCTAACATATTTGCCACATTCTTCTCCCACCACTTTGGCTGTTCAGCCTCAGCAATGGCGGCTTTTGCCTGCATTAAGGCATTGAATAATAAATACAGTGGGTATTTCATAAATTTTAATTATATTTCATAGATTTCAGATAAAACCCCGCGATCAAGACAAAATTTGTTTAATGACTCAAATCTCAGAGAAATTCATCAAAAACCAAAGATGACTCCTTTCATAAAAGTAAGTGAACTCCTATATTTTGTCCATATAAATAAACTCTTTGATCTTAGTCTTAACATAGAAACATTCGCCAGACGCGTTCTTCCCTAATTTCAAAAACATTCATTACAGTAAACTGCAATCAAGCAATATCGAGCATTATATATCACAATTGTTATTTTTTTTTTTTTCCAATTCACTGGATACCCAAATAAGGTACATTAAGTTCATTACCTTGAGAGAGACCAAAGGCTTTCTGGGTCTAAGAGAAAAGGGGGCAAAATTTCCGGCAGAAGTACATGCAAGGTGATTAAACCTTCTCTGCGGTTCATTAATGGGATAAAGACCAGGCTGAAGAGCGTTCAAAGAGGAAGGAAAGGAATGGAATAATGAAAGACGAAGCACATCGGCCATTGAGAGTGAAGAAGGAAGTACTGGAATCGCTCTGCAGAAAGAATTACGAAAATTCGACGGAATCAAAAGACATAGGAAGCTCAATCGCTGAGAGGCACAGGAGAAGAGGTGATAATGGCTGCGGTTTTCTGCAACTTTCGCGGAAGAAGTACCAAAAACTATATCCCTTGGTCTTTGTGGCCGGAGAGCGCGAGCTTGTGACCTTCTGACAACAGATTTCGAAGTTTAATAAATTTTAACATAATTCCTCTTAATTATACTTTTAGAATAATTAGTTCGAAATTAAAATTAATATACTTTATTTTAAAATAAATATTAATGATTATAATTAAAATAAATCATTAATTACGTGTAGTTTAATGTTTGTTAATTACAGTACACAAGTATTTAAATATTTCAAAAATTATTATCCAAAATTAACTTTGGAAACACACAAAAAATTTAAATGAAATAAGCAATATTGAAAAGTAAATAATTAAGATTAAAAAAAAAGTAGAAAATATACTATTTATGTTCAAATAATACTGGTGAGGTGTTATCTTCATCTTTTCTCTTCTTCTCTGCAATAAATTGAATTCTTAAAAACCTTTTTGTAATCTGAAAAAACTAATATCAAAATTAATAAAAACCTTCTCTTTTGCACTAAAATTTAAATATATAAATGTATTTGCATTTTTTTTGCTTAGGACTAATCCATAAATAATATGAAATATTCGGTCAATTTGTTGGAAGTATTTTAAAATCAAAGTTGAAGCAAAAAAAAGAACTTGGTACCAAAGCAGACCAAACATAAAAATAATTGGTTTTGAGTTAATCTGTGCTTTTCACCTCTGATGCAATGCCGCTGGGTGTCTTCTTTGTTGCTAGGTTCAAGCACCCTCTGAAGGAAGGGTAGTTTGTATATTTGAAGGCATCAAGATATTAAAACCATCAGCGGCAGTAGAAAACAGCATTCCAGGAATTTGAGTATGCCAATGGAGTTCTTTCAAGTCTTTCTGTCCCTGTTTTAAAAGCCAAGGGTCATTTCCTCCCAACTTTTTAATCATATTGAACAACAAACAGCACTTGATCAATACATACTTGATGAACAAACAGAAGCTGCGGCGGTAAATCTTCAGGTGTGTTCACATGCTCTTTCGTTTTCGCTTTGAATTCAGCCTCCTCTTCCTCGTCCTTTTCTAAGGATAGGTCCCATATTCTGCAACAGAAGCCATTGGAAAAAGTGGACTTAATGTCTGCTCTTTTTCATTGAAACAGCATAGAAAAAAGATCCATGATCAAATTTAGATTTCTTCGAGATGCTTATGGTACTTACGTTAGCTGATTGTCCGATGATGCCACCGCCAAAGTGGAAGCTTCATGTGGACTCCACTCAATGGATGTTATAGGGTGGGATTTGTGGTATTCAAAGTGAGCTACAACAGAATCTCCTTCCTGCGGAATGATGCATAAGATCCAAAAACAAATATTGATATAAATATGTACAGAGATTTCAAAGTGCATTGCCACAATGATAGA
This sequence comes from Begonia peltatifolia, assembly GCA_022433055.1. Lineage (NCBI taxonomy): Eukaryota > Viridiplantae > Streptophyta > Magnoliopsida > Cucurbitales > Begoniaceae > Begonia > Begonia peltatifolia. The sequence goes on along the minus strand of CM039518.1, from coordinate 23,165,903 downwards.
ATTTGACCATTAATTATTGTCTATAAAAAAATGACTCATCATCATGTAATCAGAAAAGCAAACATATTTGAAAACCATAAAGCAAATCAAAGATCAAACGGCCTCAACAATAGGAGTGCCTGTAGGCCGTAACAAATTTAATGCATACTGCAGCAATAAAGATACGTTTAACCATTGCAAGTTTAAAATAACAAAGCTGAATCACTGATCCGAAAATCAATAACTTTCAGATAGAGAGGATAAGCAACATTGAGAAATAAGGATCCATGATAATTAATGCTTGAGTAGATAAATAACCACTCTGAAAATATCCTAGCATGATGAGAATAAACTAACCTTGAGCAATCTGAGATCACGAATAGAAAATGTCCCATCATCACTTCCAGATGCCAACATACAGCTAGCCAGTCTGATAAAATGAGAAAATTGTATGTAAGCATATACTGGTTATATTTACAGTGTTTAAGCACATAGGGATTCACTTTCTAAGAACCTGTTCCATGAAATAACATTCACATCTGACTGGTGTGCCTTAAATGAAGCTGCTGGCGACTTCCCTAAACGTATATCCCATATTGCAATATTTCCGTCCACAGAGCAAGAGGCAAATACATGTTGTTCTGTAGGACTCCACTGCATGAGCACCAAATTAAAAAAAATGCTTAAAAAAATTCACTGGAGAAAATTTATTTAAATCCCTTCGTAAGAAACTACATTCCTTTGATTCTGAAAGTATACCTGAAGATCTTCCACACTTTTAGTATGCCCTACAAATGGAGTATTATCCACACACCACGTGGATCCAGATGTAGGCTCCCACAAGTGTATAGAGCTTTTGCAATCCCCTTATACCATGGACAGAAAAGATTAGAAATCAGGAATCCACTAGAGGAGGATAATATTACAATTAAATGTACCAGATAGGAGCCTTCCAGAAGTAAGCGGACTCCAGTCAATAGCATAGCCTTCATCTTTTTGCCCAAATTTAACAATTGGAGCCTGATTAAAAACTGAAGAAGCTCCCTGACTAACATCTGAATCTGATTCTGCTAAAGCATTCAGGTGAGGGCTGAAGTCCCAAATCTGTTGGAAAAATAAATCACATCACATGAGGGCAAGAACCAAAGAGCAATCAACGGTTCTCTAGCAATTACATAGCAATTGCTAGAGACACGTTGATTTTATTTTCATTTCATGGTTCCAAAAATATAAGAACAATGCGTTGCGTTACATGCTCCAAATAAATAAACAATACGTAACCAACCTCAACATGGCCAGTCTCGGTCCAGGTTGCACAGATGTGAGGATTTTGTGTCATAGCACGTATTCTATTAATACACCCTTCATGTGCTACCTTGCGCAACTGTGAAAAAAATAAAAGAAAAATTATATACACGTATAAGGTTAAATATGGGTACATAAAATGAAAGAGCAATAATTGTAAGAAGCCAAAACGTACCTGCAGAATCGGTTTCCCAGATCCCCCAGTATCATCTTCATTATCCTCATCGCTGTCACTACTATCAGCATCCATATCCGAGTCATCAGTTGAAGGTTTATTAGGAACCAACTCACGCCTTTTTCCAGTAATGTTTGATACTTTAAATATTCCAATAGAATTCCAGGAAGATTTCTCAGCCTGAAAATGAAAAATGACAGCAACAAACAACAAACTGCATTAGAATGGACAAAAGGAATCAAATAAAAAACATAGCCAAACAAATTTATCTTTTTTTAATTGATATATAAACTTTTACAATTGTCACACAAAATCATAGCTAAAAACCAAATTCTTTTCTTATTAATTTCATTTAATCAGGATATAATTTCTATAAACCTATCAAAAAATTTAGACAAACAAAATTTAAGAAAACATCAATGTTATTTGAAGAAAATCATGAGTGAATCTAAAATTTTCACCTGAGTTCCAGCAACAAAATATAAAGTATGCGGGAACTCCGTTCGTACTAAGCCTAGCGTATCTCGGACAATATCGAAGCTGTCAAAAAGTAAAGAACACTTCAATTAAAAAACCCTCGAGCATTCTCATTCATCATAGAAGTAATTCTAGAAGCATAATGGAAAGCCCAATTTCCCAGCCTAAAATACTAAGATAGATTATTTGTATTCTAACAATGTAAATTCCAAGTCCTGCCTCAGCATGAAAGCTAATTAGAAAAGAAAAAAATCTGTGTTTTTACCAAAAACTAAAGGTAGCAATCATTGCCCATCATTAAACAAACTAGAATAAGATGAGGAGTATTATAATTCTACTAGAATGGCTACTAAAAGGGAGTTAGTTTCACTTATTCCAAATTGTCAAATCAGAAGATTAGAAACTGAAGCTTCGATCATATTCCTTCCCAGTTCATGCAACCCAAAGAAGAATAGATAATCCCACCTCAAACAGGGCCAGCCAATATGGAAAGCATGAAGAGAATTGTAGGCAGAGGGATCACATTGAAGCTCCTCCCCTTCCTCCAACTTGTCCACCCCAGGCTGCCATACTTTCACAGGCATCGACGGCGACGACATCGACGTAGACGAACCATCTCCACTCCTCGAACTCTGAAAATAAAAACGGTAATGAAAACCACTAATTCTTAGAGTGAGAAAACTAGAAGGCGATGCAAAGACGGAACCTTGTTCTTTCTCTTAGCTTTTTTAGGGTTTTTAATGCTCCGAGCCATTGCCAATTGCAGTGCTTTTTTCTTCTAATTGAAGAAGTTGATGAAGACGACGCTGAAGAGGGTTTATTCGTTCCAACCCCACTTCAATTTTTATATGATTCGCAGTATTTTTCATTATTAGCAATAGTGCCCGAATTTTATAAGGATTCTAAGAAATAGCACAAGTGATTTTGGAATTATGGAAAAAGTAAAACTTCCACGTCATTAATCTTCTTTGTGATAGACTTCTCTTGCAATAGCCTCTTAAGTAATCACTTTAGTCCCAGTATTACAGCATCATCGAGCCAAAGACCAACCGAACCCCAACAAAAGAACACATGTATTCAGATGGAGAGATTGGATTTGGTTCTTTTAGCATGAGGGCCATTACGCGCAAGCAAACGTGCCCTCGGTCAATAAATTTCAGTCGCAACTTTAGTTCAAAAACTCGATAGTGTACAAAATTTTGTAATTTACATCAATCAAGTATTGCATTTCACTACGTTTTTCATTGATCCGAGAGCCGAGATATCTATTGCCGAGAGAAAAATAACCAAATGTGTGAAAAACTAGGTATTAGTTAACATTTAAAAGTGATTTTCTACAATTAAGTATTTGAAAAATCATGATAGTCGTGTTTTTGAATCCATATATTACAAAAAATCATATGAATATATATATATATATAGAAAATGAACTTTTAAAAAAAAAATAAAAATTAATTAAATATAAAATCAATTAGTGACTTGGCTGACTTTTATCTTCATAATTTAACATGACTAGTACATACAATCGATTAAGAAAATTATTCGGAATATAAAATTTCAATATTTGCTACAAAAATATGTAGTGACGTTACATAATATATTATACAATACAGACGTCTATGTGAAATTAGATTTTATTCATTGATCTAAAAGGAATACATACGGCCAATAAGTATGCAAATATCCTCGTTTCTCTGTACCAAGAGAACATGGCATTACTTGAACCAAAATTTATCTGTCTGCGGACGTGTCGATTGTAACAACGTTCCAGCAATTTTACATGTCGGTTGTGGCAGATGGAATCAAAAAACTGTTCGAAACTTGAAAGCTGCAGTACATTTGGTGGATATGAACAGCTCCTTCACTCATTGTCCAAGATGCGTGTACATCCTGACTCCCCCTAATTATTCCTGCAAATCCATGAATATGCTGATACACCCCTTAAAAATATTTAATTAGAAATATTCTAAAACATTGGTCCTGATAATAATTTAATAACTCAAAGGTTGAATAAATAATAAAAGAGAAGAGAGGGTGCTTAAGGATTGTATTAAAAAAAATATATTTTCAAAAAGACATTTAAGAAAAAAGTTAGCCCAACTCTCCAGTGTTTGAGTTATCTCTGTAAGTTAGACTCCAGTGCTTAAGGATTCTATTTGTACTAAAATTTTATAGAATTCATTTCATATGAATTCACACCAATGAAGATTCTTAGAAAAAAGATAAAGTCTCATCTGCTTTAGGATGGGAGATCCACTTGTTTAAAATATGTCTTCGTTGGAGCAGATTAACCTATATATAATTACATCTAGTCTCCGGCTAAGGAATTCAAACACTCGATCAGGTTTATTAGTGGGGTAGCTGTGAAAAAGCTTATATTAGTAAGCAGTTTAAGAATAACTAGCATGTTAATTACACTTCAAAAGAAATGATGTTATTTTAATAAATTGATTTTTTCAATTAACTCAATTCTATAATCGATAATAATATGATACAATCAACAATGGTACTATTGTTATTATTGAGATGACTTAATATAGAAGTGTTTAGTCTTGGAAGTGGATGTAGGTATATATAGTTTTTGAATTCCAGTTTGATATACTCTAATTCATACTGAGAGGTTTAAAGTTTGATTGAAATTGTTAGGAGGGTAGTATACAAAGTATTGGTTATGGTTATGATAGGACTAAAGGATGAAAAACAAAACAATAAACAAGCAGAAGAGATGCGAAAAAGAAAAATGAATCATACCTCTTTTTTCCTTGTCTAGTCAACAGAATGAGTGTCCCAAACCCAATCATGATTGCAATTTTTAAAGCCTGAGGCAGTGATGAAGAAACAATTAACTCGAATTATTTTCTGTCCATTTTCCTCTTTCCTTGTTTCTAAGTAAAAACCAATCGGTTTAATGCAGAGTCGTGTTTATAAGGTAAAAACATTTCTAAACGTGTTTTGAAGATCTGAAAACAGTATGTTAATTGAACAATTCATGAAAATTCCTTTTTTTCCACCCACGGATCTTTAGAACATCTGCCGACCATACATAGAAACACATGTTTATGTCAATTCAGCCCATTTGATTTCTCATGGCAAAGTAAGCATTTAATTTTAACAATTTTAAGAATTTTCTTTTCTTTTTCATCTTTCCTAATTCGATGGACACAAGGAAGTCTTCTGATTGAACTTTGTCTTTTTTTTTCTTTTCTTTTATAAGGAGAACTTATTATCCTCCCTTTCTTTGTGCGAACTTTTTAAAGTTTTCTATGCATTAAACTTCTTTCTTGAGACATCTGTTTTCTATAAAAAAGAAATATATTTTAAATAACAAGTAGTCCATTAGACATAACCTGTCTGAGCGGTCCTTCAGAAGTGTCAGCGCCTTTTGAAATTGATTCCCTGTTTTGTTGATGAGTTTTTGTACCCTTGATCCCCCTGATTCCAGAGGCACCTCTATTCTGAAACATAAGTACACTTCTCTCAGACAAACACAGGTACGAAAAAAGAATGGGGTTGCCACAAACATTATTCATACACGTTAGTGATAAGTATGTCCTATAAGATGATGCTGTCCCATTGAATATTTATTATTCACCTCGTCTTTTGTTTCAAAATTAAAGGTTTTTCTTTGGATATAAATGTTCAATCTTCTCATAGTCATCCTTTTGTGTCTACTCAATCCTTCAGACAGCAGATAGTGAAGTAAGTGGATCTGAAGTACTACTGCAGAGAGCAAATGAGAACTTCTTTCGCAATTAATTTCAACTAGTTTCAGGCAAAAAATAAATCTACAACAAGTATATTTAGGCTAGATCAATACCAATTAAAGAACCAAACGGACAGCTGAAAGCTAAAGATACCTCTTCCATGGAAATTTTCTTGTCCCCTTGATGGATTGATGAACTTCCACCCACATCTCCCACTAAATGTGCCAGTGCTTTGCCACCAGCTGTCATGCATAACTTAATTGCATCACCTGGAAATATCCAACCACTGGAACTTTCGGAGAAGTATTGCTCTTCCTTTGAAACTCCCTGCTTAGTTATCTCTGCCGAATTTTTCGAGGGTATTTCCCTTGTACTATTTTTAACTGGATTGTCAACTAAATTTGCAAGTTGATCTTTTCCTAGCTGGTAATCAGCCACGCTCTCTGAAACTGTAGCAGACTCTGCATCCCTTTTAGATGTTTCGATGAGCTCTTGAGGTTCAGTCTCTTTCTTCATATTGAATTCTTTTGATTGATCCGTTGCATACACTTCAGTTGGCTGATCGTCTGAATTTTCTTCCCTTGACTGATCCCTTGTGTATAATTCTTTTGGTTGATCCTTTAAGTGTAGCTCCTTTGGTTGATCTTTGAGTTTTTCTTCTAGAGCTGTTCCATTCGACTCTTTTGGCTTGTTCTCCAACAATTTAGTTCTCTCTAAAGATTGAAGTAAATTAATTTCTTCATCTCTTTTCATCACATCTTCCTTACCATATTTTGGCTCCTCAAGAACAGAAGATTTAGTGTCACTTCCAGATGATGAAGGATTCATCTTCTCCTTCTTTAGCATCGTTGATTGATCCTCTGTCAACAATTTTTGCTTACTAACCATTATAGCATGAGATTTCTTCAATGGAACTTTGGTTTGAGGTTTCATATCCTGTTTTCAATCATACGTTGATTAGAACATAAGAAAGCAAAAAAGCAATCAGCTTATTCAATATTTTGAATGTACCTGAGCTTGGCTACCTTCAAAGGCATTTATCATTTTCCTTACATTACTTGGAGTTTTCTTGATAGGTGTGGGCTTATCAGCTTCATGAATTCTTTCTTCATCTGCATTAGGAGAAATAGAGGATTCTATTGCAAAAGCTACAGTAGATTCTGAAGGTTTTGAGAGATTTACATTTTCTTCTAAAGAAATGGTTTGTACAGGAACTTCATCACCAAGTGAGCGAGTATTGATCTTCTGAGCCACTTGGTCGTCACTTGATTGGATGTTAATCTCGGGTAACTCATTAGGAGATAGTGAGGCATTCATTTCAGAAAGAGCAACTGCTGCCGAAGATTTCAAAAGGTTTTTGTTTTCTTCCAAAGTAATGCTTGGTAAAGGAACTTTATCATCAAGTAAGTCAGAATCCATCGTCTGTGCATCTTGCTTGTGACTTGATTCTGATGGATGGACATTGATATCCAGGAACATAGGGACTGTCGATGAACTATCTTCATCTCTATCTGCATCATTGTAGAATAGGTGAAACAACCATTAATAAGAAAATTTTGAAAAATATCAAGTTTCATCAAAAAGTTGCAGTTCAAAGTTATCCTTAACTGGGGTTTGAAGATTTAAATCAAAATCCCTTCCTTTTTCTTCCTCACCACTGTCCTTTTCACTGCTTTCTAAACTAATAGAAGTTAATGATGGAGAAGATATGCTTCTTATGTCTTTGCCGCTAAGCTCTCCAACTTGAAGAAGGCATTTTGCCGAATCTTGAGAAGACGGAGCACTCAAAACATCAAGAAAAAGCCTTTCAGAAAATATCAACGTAAGAGTACAGGGTTAAACAGAATATTTTAATCTCTTCTCTTAGATTTCCATTTAAAACGTTTTTTAATTCAGAGAGCCAGATCAGACCTGAAAGCTCAGGATTGAGGTAGAATGAGGAGGCCATGTTGCTCCTAGCCATGGCTGTACCTCCCAGGCTTTTGGGATTCATATTGAAATACTCCTCTTGCTTCTTTCTCGAAGCAGATTCTCTCTGCATGTAAATTTTGAAGTTACACTATTTGACACTAAAACTACAAGACGATTCGCCACGCTACCTAAGTTCCATGACAAAGATCTCAATGGATGAGTTAAAATTACTCATTACACAATTAGATTCAACTGTTAAAGGCCAAATGTTGAAGTTCAAAGTACACCGAGGAGCTACATTTGGCCTAATGTTTAAGATGTGTGGTTTTAATATATAAAAAGACATCCAAAATAACTTTAGAAAACAATTCCCAAGGACAATATGTTTTCTGAAAACAGTTCGATATTTGTTTCATAAACATCTTGTTTCCTTTCTCTTCTGTCGTAAAAATGCATGGTAAGTATTTGAAAGACATGCCATCATTCTAATTCTATTACGCTCGTCATGACTGAGCAAAAACTGCAGCTGCATATGAACTCGTCCACCTCCTTCAAGAGGAAAATGATCATCCCAATAGCCTTTCTCTACTATTGATTTGGCTTGAATGTCTGCCCTAAAACAAACTCATCCTGATCAGTGGCATTGCTAAAACAACTACACGAAACCAAATGCTAAAAAAACTCGTGGATGGACCTGCTCGTGAAATCTCATTCCCCTCGACATCGACAGCCACTATTACCAAAATATCACGAATAGACGTCAATGAACTGCATAAATCGGGTATTATGAGGAAATCGTAAGAAGCATAAATGAAAGAGAAAGCAAGAAAAAAATGAAATAAGTATATAGCGCAAGGTAAAATTACAAAGAGAAGTCTCCCTTGTCCAATGCTTTGTACTGTTTTTTCCCCAGAGAAACTGCATCAAATGCGTCATTAAAATTGATTAAGATAAAGGAAGCCGCATTTGCTGAGAGAACTAGGGCTTAAAGCAAATGATAGTCCAATACCTGTCACAGATATCGTCGAAGGTGAAGAAGGAAAATCCACAAATCCAAGAACTGAAACAAATTAAAATCAAACAAAAACATCAACACAAATGCAAGCACAGACAACACAAGAACTTCGAAAACCAAAACCGCAGCAAAACAACACAACTAGAAGTACCTGAAACTTTGATAGTTCCAGGCATGGCGGACAAAAGGAAAAAAAAAATGCTCGAGAGATAAGGCAATCGAGGCAGAAAACGAGAAGACACCAAAATCGAAGACGATGATTTTTAAGGAAACGTTCAGGTAGATTAAGAGTTAGTCGATAGCTGAGAAAGAGAGTTGAGAGAAAGGAGGGATGGATAGAGGAGTGTGGATGTAATGAGACGAGGAGATGTTGAGTGGGGTCCTGTTGAGCTCCATTAAAGGAGATAACCACACCTCAAAAAGCTTGACGAAAGATCTCCATTTTTGTCTCTCCTTCCCCTCCCGTCTACTATTCACTTCTGTCGGAGTTGAATTAAATTATAGGGTTAAATGCATCTTACCGAGGTGAGAGCAGTAAAAAAAATAAAAAATAAAAAATCTTAAATTATCAAAAATAAAGAAAAATAACTTCTCACGACAAACCGATAACCTTTCGTTTTAAATTTTATACATAGAATGAGGGACCGTTCTCTAAACACAGTCCCATGTTCTATCGAGTGCTCTCCACGTGCGTTGCACGTGGTCAGGGGGTGTGTCATGCATCCCGTGACAGGCACGTGTGCCTGGACGCAGGGGATCTCCATCCCTATACACATCTCTCGCCCGATCATAGATGAATGTTCTAAAAACGAGTTGTCGCGTTAAATTCTTTTTTATTGTCTCGATAATGGAAGATATCTCCCACGTAGATTGACTTTTGAATCTGTCCAGATAATGCTCTGCCACTCATTTTGTGCTCGCGTGTCGATTTTCAATTATTCTCAAACAGCTGTGAGAATCGATCAAACTCTTTATTTGAAACGTCTCCTCGTCTTGTTTTCGAGAAACATGCAGTCGCCATTCACACTCATTTTCACACTCAGTCGCTTCTTGTCATTTTTAATGAATTTAATGTCATAACTATTTTCAATAGAATATTGAGTTATTTCCTCTCTAAGAATTTTCAAAGAACCATATTATTTCTCCAAACTAAAATTCGATGAGGTTTCATCTCTTTCCAGTCTGTTTACCACTTCATCATCCTCCGAATTGACTGGTGTTCGAAACTCCTCGTTTACACTTCTAGAGGTCGAATGGACCTCGATTTATTCATTTTCATATAGCTGGTTAAATGCTTAAAGGTCAACATAGTGAATACCAATCCATATTGATCTTAAAATTTATTGGCTCGTCTAAATCAACTGATCTGGGTGAATCAAAATCCATCATCCTAGTCGCTTATAGAATAAAAATTCTTCAAAGTAAGATAATAGTGTAGAGGATTGAGAGAGAAATTGGAGTTTGAGTTAAAGTTGAAGTGAGTGTGGAGCTGAAGTTTTTATAAGGTGAGAGAACGGAGAACCGTTCTAGGTGTGACCCCTGAATAATTGATCACAGGTGATGATAAATTATTCAGGGGTCACAGGGAGGTATGACTACACGAAGAATAGGAGACTGTTTTCAGAGAACGGTCCCCCATTCTCTCAGAGTACACCTCCCATGACCCCATGAATAATTGATCACGGTTGATGATCAATCATTCAGGGTCACGGGGAGATGTGTCTACACGAATAACGGGGGACTGTTCTCGGAGAACGATCCCCCATTCTCCCACAATGGACCCCCAATGACTCTTAAATAATTAATCACGAGTGATGATCAATTATTCAGGGGTCACGGAGGGTTGCACTGTGAGCAAACGGTGGCCCGTTCTATGAGAACGGTCCCTCGTGGCTTTGGGGGGTGCGTATGGGGGTGGAGACCCCCACCTATACGCATTTTCCCGAGTCACGTGCAATGCACGTTGAGAGCACTCGATAGAATGAGAGACCGCGTTCAGAGAACGGTCCCCTGTTCTATGTGTAAAATTTAGAATGGTGAGTTATCGGTTTGTCGTCTTGAGTTATTTTGCTTAGTCTTTTATAGTTTAAGATTTTTTTTTAGGATAAATATATTTTGAGGGTTTTCTATCGCTTTGACCATACTCTGAGGATTAAAATGCATTTAACCCTAAATTATATAACAAGTATTTCAAATGCCACGTGGAAACCGAGCAATTCAACGAATGGGCTTTTAGAGACTTTGGGTCGTGGGCCCAAGAAGGGTAAGACAAGCTCATTTTTCCAGTTCTTCGGCCTGGGCTTTAGTTGAATCACGTCGACGTCATAATCCTGACCGCAATTAAGAATATTCATAGCTTCGCCAATCGAGACGACATGATTCTACTGAAAACCAGTACAGAATCCAGAGTGGAGTTCTTGTACGAGGGGTCTGAATGTTTGACTGTCTAGGGGTGGACCAAGCTAGCGATTTTGGGTCGTCTTTCTCTCCCATAAAAGCTGCCAACCCTGGTTCGTATCATCGCCATCCCCATCCTTAAAAACCCTAATTTACATTGTCATATTTTCAATAAAATATTTTATTATAGCTCTGCATTAAGCAATTAGAAAAAAAAAACTTTCTGACATAGAGAAAAATGTTTGCAAAATGAATTTTGGTTAATGTTTTTAGCTAAATAACAGTTTTGGACAAGAGTTTGCGGCAATTTGTAAGAAAGAAGCAGCTTTAGACATCCGAGAAATCTGTCAAAAACAGTGTAAAAAGCCTGCTACTCTTGTTTCTGTGGCCATATGTAAGCTTCGGGATACTTCTGCACCAGATTTTTCAAAACCCATGAATCTGATCCGGGTGAAAAATTAAGGAAATTACAACACCTTCCAACGGTGAAAGTGAGAGAAAAATGATAAAAAAATCCAAATTAAAAGTCTTTTTTTATTATTTTAATATGAATTGAATACAGCTTAGTTTTCTTCGTCTCCATCTGCATCTGGGTACTGATACAACAATATGAAAGCTCAAATCCTCTGAACTGAAACCAAACCACATTGTCATTTGCGTCTGCTTTTATTAGAACCTGGTGGGGTTTCTTAAAACCATGACGATCTACGGCTAATTAAAGAGAAAAAAGAAGAAAAAATGGCGGAAACTCAACCATGGACGAGGCCGTAAGAAAGAGCCATTAGCAAAATTGCTGCTTCCTTCTCATCTTGAGGGAAAACTCGTTGAAAAGCCGAATTCTTGCGTAACTTCACTGCGATATCTTCAAAACAAAGGTTTTTTCCGCCATTTTTGGAGGTTTTTCCAAGCTTGCACCTTTTCTTCTCCTTCTTCTTGACCATGCCACTATTCGATTGTTCACTCACCGCCATTGCCGCTACAGCCATAGCTCGTCTTGCCTTCCTTTGTCGAATGCCACAGGCATTGCAAAGTGACTGCACCAAATTATGTAATCTCAGAAGCTGTTAACATCAACTACTTTCTCTTTACACAGAAAATAAAAAAAAAATAAAAACTGGATTTTACGTAAACGCCTGGCTAATATGCATAAATTTTAATACATTCTAAGTCAGATAACATTCCCAAACAGCTCTATCATTCCCTAGAAAATGCTTAGTTTACCAAATAATTAAGAAATTCAGATAGTTTATCAACTGGGTTTAAAATTCTAACGTTGGAATCACATTCTACCTTTGGACCTCTTGGTCCACTCCTCCAAAGAGGAGTTTTCGTTGTGTTGCAGTCAGAACAAACCCTTATGGTTGCATTGCAGCTACTCTCTATTCCCGATGACTGATCATCGTTTTTTATTCTTCGAATCTTTTTTTGGGTCGGAGTTTCTTCTTCCTCGAGATTGGAATTCATCATTTTGCGCATCAATCTTATCTTCGAAGACATCCACTTAACTGATCCTTTCTCAGTCGGATTATCGTTTGTTTCTTCTTTCTTCCAGACTGTTAGACTAAACTCGCTTTCTGATTCATTCTCTGCCGTCAGAGATCGATCTCGATCTTGGGGAACAGCTAGATCAGCCTGTAAGAATAGATGGCAATCAAAATGAAGAACTTTCTTTATCTCTTCTTGTAGTTTTCTTTAATGGGAAAAAAAAAAAAACTGAAAACCCAGTTAGCATGAATTAAGTTTTAGCTCATTTCCCCTAGTTTGACGCTCAGCAGTACTTAATTTGCTGAGATCTTTACCAAAATTAATTGTCGAAGGAAGAGAAAATTGATGTAAAATGTTCAGTTCATACGAGTACCGATTAGAATATGAAGTGTCTAGCTAAAGAGTAACATCAGACGGATCAACTAGCCAAAAGAAGTGATTTCTCACTAAAACACAAAACTATTACCTCTTGTCGTTGAAAGAGCGGCGAGTCTCTGTAATAAGATCCTCCATGATCTTGGACCTCCGGGAAAGTATGGGTAGAGAGAGAAGAAGATGATGAAAAAGCTTGAGGGTCTTGCAGAGGTAGTTGTTTGCACTGATCATAATCTTGATTAAGATCCAAAGGAAAAGTCGTAAACGAGTTCTGATACTGTGCCGCCATGGAAAGCGGAAAAACAGAAAAAAACAAACCCTAATTCTTCTGAAAAAACCAGATGAAAGGTATGGAAGATCGAGGCTATGGAAAGGGAGAAGTCTTATAAAGAAGGATACAGACTGTGGCCCTAATATTAGCAAAAAAGACATTCACGTGAATGGAAGAGGCAAAAACAAACAATTTAAAAAGACAAACTCCAAGAAGAGGCGAAGAATAATGCAATTATTCAAAACAAAGCCCCCATAAGACAAAACCTTTATCTGCAGAAACAACCCTAGCTAGTTAGTTGAATTATAGGCGGTTATAACGAGATAAACTTGGATTGTGTCCACTCAAAACAGGATCACATCCACTTTTCTTAATTTAATACGTTCAACAGTAACAATTAGTAATTTTATTTCGAGTAACGCTAGATTTGCCTTGTATTTCTACAAATTTTATCTTCCCTTATGAGAAAGGACTCTTATTGCAATAATTAATTAATGATACATAAATATGTCTTATCCGTAAATAGGACTAAAGCGTAAAAATACAGAGTAGTGTTTTTCTTGGGTAAAAATTATTTAAAATCCTGAACTATAGGTCTTTTTTAAAACAAATCCTAAACTAAAAACTCTAATAATCTAAATCTTAAACTATATGAAATCTAATAACATAAATTTTGGCAGCTGACCGATCACCTTTCGTTCTTGAGAACGGACGGCTGTTATAAAATTAACGGTCGTCTATTCTATCCGGTGCCACGTGGCACGTGACACATTGACACAGGGATCGAGCGGGGGCTGAAGACTCCCGAGTCATGTGCACCACACGTGACCCAACAACGAACTGTTGTTCTTTTTGTGAATGGTCCTCCGTTCTCTCTATTATTTGTCCAGTCACGGGTCGGCCCACCTGTGACTCAATAATTGTCACGGGTGGGCTGATATTTGAGAGAACGGGTGGCCGTTCTTCCGAACAGTAGGCCGATCTCTCAATTATCAGCTCATCCGTGATTCACAGATTGATTTATAATTGAGAGAACGGACGCCCATTCTCCAGAAAGGACATCCGTTCTACTATACTATATAAAGAGACAATCATCTATCCTCACTTCTCAACTCCACCTCCACTATAAAACCTCTACTATATTATCTAATCCCTTGCGATTTTTCTTTTTATTAGCGATGTTGATAGATTCTGATTCAAGTAGATCGGTTGATGTAGACGAAACAACAACGTATGATGGCAACATGAACTGGCATTCAAACATTACTCTCATACACAGTGATCTTTGAGTATTCGATCACTCAGAATGTGACGGAGAAATAGAAGTGCATTCGATCTCGAAAACCCCAGACGATGAGCTTCGAATACCTGTCGACTTGGAAGATGATGAGGCAAAAAACATACCAATAAAGGAAGAAATTTCTATGAAATGTTTTTGGACAAAAAATATAGTTCTTTAAAGACCATTAAAGAATAAATAGTCAAATATGCTTTGCAAAATAGTTATGGCGTCAAACGACTCACGGCAGTGTGTGAATAACAGATGTAAGTGGTAACTCTATGTTTTGATAATGTAAAATAAGCTTACATTCCAAATAAAAAGATACACCGATTCTCACAGTTGTGTAAGGAAAATTGAGAATCGACACGTTAAGGCAAAATAAGTGGCGAATCATTATTCGGATACGTTTAAAAATCAATTTACTTGGAAAATTTCTTCCATTATCGAGACGATGAGGAAAGATCTAATGTTAACACTACATCAAGTCTTGCTAGAAGAGGAAGAAGCGGAGCTCGAAAACTTAACGATGGAAAGGGCGACGAGCAATACAAACTACTGTAGTCATACGCAGAGGAAATATTTAGATCAAATCTAGGTAACACAATGCACCTACATACTAACTTGGTGGGCTCTACCGCTAATGAAGCATGTGTATTCGAAAGAATGTACATGTCTGTGGCTCTTTGCAAGGCCGGTTTGATGCAATATGAACGCCCTATTATCTGTTTGGATGGTTGTTATGTTAATGACTCATGTTCTAACCAATTACTTTCAACTATCAGTATCGATGGCAACGATGTCATATATCTCGTTGTTATTGCTACTGTGAAATCAGAGTGTATGAACTATTAGACGTGATTTTTTGCAAATATTGAAGGAAGACATATAGAGTGAAGCGGGATATGGTTGAACATTTGTTTCGAATAGACAAAAAGTATAATGCATTTCCAATTGTTATTTCAAATATTGGGGTGTTGTGGTCTTTACATTGTTTTATGCTGATTCTGTTGTTCTTTCAAATATTAGAAATTGTTGCCTACGATACATGATGAATTACCGTTCGACGAACACCATTGCTGCCTACGACCTATGTACGTAAATTTCAAAAATCAATTTCTAGGCAGGGTATACAGAGATGCCACCTGGAATGCAGGTAAGGTAACCACATGACATTATTTGAGATGAAAATGAAAAAATTACATTAGATTAACCTAGATGCCCACGCATCTCTTCGACGCATAGAGCCTAGATTTTGGGTTAGTCATGTGTTTTCTTGGATTTCCAAGTGCGAAATGAAATTGACTAATTTATGCGAGTCATTCAATGCAAATCTATTACTGGCCAGGGACAAGCCTATTCTGACCATGTTCGAGATTATCCGAAAGTGTTTGATGACTCGCATTGTAAAAAAATATGAGAAAATGTTCTCGTCCACAAACGTCCTATGTCTTCAGATAAGAAAAAAAATTTTCAAGGTAGAACGTGAAACTCGAAATTAGAGTGCTACATTTGCAGGAGCTGCAAGGTTTGAGGTCAGCAACGACAACGAACAATATGTTGTCGACATGAATGCAACTGTGTGCAACTGTTACAAGTCAGAGCTTACTGGAATCTCATGTGTCAATTTTATTCCATGCATGCATTTCATGACCTATCGTTCTCTGTCTTAATTTTCAGAACGGAGAGTCTATGCCTCGATAACGGTCGACTGTTCTCCGAAACGGTTTATCGTTCTCTGACGACTAGCCGATCGTTCTCGTCCCTAATGATATAGCTAGGGGTTAATGCCCCGACAACGGTCAGTTTGTTTTTAGAACAAACAGCCGTTTGTAGAAGACCAGTCGACCGTTCTAATCTCTGATGCTAAAGCGAGGAGTCAATGCCCTCATAACGTTGGTTGGTCTTTAGAACGAACGTGTTACGTGGCACTAGATAGAAAAGACAATCATTGATTTTATAACGGCCGTCCATTCTCTAGAACAGATGGTGATCGGTCGACTCCCACAATTTATTTTGTTAGATTTCAAATAGTTTAAGGTTTTAGTTATTAAATTTTTTAGTTTTGAATTTGTTTTAAAAAATTCATAATTCAGGATTTTAAATAATTTTTGCCCATTTTTCTTTTATATCTAATTGGGTTGTCTAAGTGCTAATTCCATCATTTTTTGTATGTTAGAGTTAATGACCTGAATTTCATTTATAACGAATTAAAAAGCTCCTTTCGTAGCATGCTTGGATAAACTAAACTGGAGCTTTTATCTAAAATCTGTGGTAGTAGCAGTACAATCGATCAAGTAAAATCCGAGTTTTTCCTTCTCTATTTCGATTTTATGAGTAATTTTTGTTGTAGAACCTCATTGTTTTTATCTCAAGTTGTTTTCCTACGAGATGTTATCCTTCAAAAACTGCAACAAGACGTTTCGTTTTCTCTTGGAAAAACCACATCCCAAGAAGAATGGGTAGCTGATAATTGTAAGTTCTGATTTTCTTTTTTTCTGCGTTTCTGGGGTGTTCAGAGGCAATCAAATAGGGCTACTGAGGGACGAAAAAGAGCATTGAACCTTCTTTTAGCGTCTGCTTTACCGGCTGCGTACGATTTTAAAGCTAGACTAAACGTGGGGTTTCTAATTAAGGTTGAAAATGCACAAAAATGGAAGATAATTAGAAGTAATTAATTAAGATTACCTCAAAGACATATAAAAGACATGAAACAGTGCATTATTACATTATATTTAGCCAAAAAGCATTAAATGCTTGAACAGACAAGTGACAGAAAACAGCAAACATCCTCCACACAGATGCCATCAAAGTTTCTTAATTGCTTATGACTTCCTTTATCTTTATCCTAGTCTTTTTTTTTTTCCCTCTTTTTAACGTTTGTTAAATTTAACTGGTCGTTCAGCCATTTCAATCTGATCGACAGATTGCAACGATCTCAGAATTTAATTTCGTTAACTTGATTTGGAGAAATTTTTGTTGTGTTATACCGAAAGTTCTATTTTTCTTTTAGTTTTTATTTTTTTAACCAAAAAAAGCAAATCCAATGTTTTTGTAACGGTACCCGCTTTGATAAGTTACATTTAGCTCCATAGTACATGCTATTTTTGTTGAAAAATTTACGAAACAGTCGAAAACATCTTAGTCGATGATGTTTTTAAAAAATTGTTTTGTATGTTTTGTGCCTGCAAGATAGTTCTTTATATTTTTAGATATCATTTATTCGTCCACTTGAACTATGTTGACCCGCCCAGCCTTAGGCTGGAATTACTCAAGATTATGATAAATTATGAAGGTCTATCACAAAGAAAGAGGATGTACACTAAAATTCTCAAATTTTATATTTATAATTTTTGAGTAAATTCGTTAGTATTTGGCTATGTGTAATTTTTTGTCTAAGAGTCAAACCGGTAAGAATTGAGAGCTACTGTGAAGTTAAAACTCCAAAATTAACATAAGCAAGATGAAGTTACCTTGGAGAGAGTTTTGCGATAACGTTTGAATTTCCGATAAATTAGAGTTCAAAGATTTATTTAAAATATAGTAAAACTTTTTAGTTTCAGAGGGCCATTACTTAACTAAACGATTTTTTGAGATAAAACTCAAAACAAAGTCATACGGATCTCAGCTCAAAGCATACAACATTGTACTACTTAGTGAAAGTTTTGGTGTTATATAAGCGGTATCAAAATCAAAGCAAAATAGGCCAAAGGAGACGTCTTAACGGGAGGTAATTGTGGTGGCACATCTTTTTGAGGATTTGTTGGGCAATACCAAGCAATGTGACTATAATCTCACTATATATGTGTAGTAGCATTACGTCTCGAACTAGTACATTGCATGTTGAGAAAAATTCAAGAGCAAAGTCATGCGTATCTCAACTTAATGTTAACAATATTATATTACTCGATGGAGCTTGCTTACTATGTTACAAATGGTATATAGCTAAGACCCACAAGGTTGGAAACAAAATCACGTAACAATTTAAGTCCGACATCAAGCTCAAATGAAAGGAGGGTACACGAAATTGTGCCTCTTGAAGCGATTGGATAAAAATTGACAATAAGTATTGTTCAAGATTTGTTTTGAGTAGAAAGTGTCGGATCTGAAATAATGTGATTGAGTACTTCCGATATCCAAAAATCCATGGTTTTGCAAATATAGAATTTGTTCAAGCATTGGCAAAAGTAAATAGACCTATAGCATTTACAAAACCCTTAATGTTACCCGAAGAGTAAGTTTTATTCAACATGAGTAGATGTGTTGGCGCCTCGCAGATGTCCATCATGTATAGATTGTGAGGATTTTGTTACATTAGGAATAGGAAAATAATTGCATCCAATTCCTAAACAAACCAAAAATCTCAGTCGGTTTGGTTTTAATCTCTAAGAAAACCAATTTTGGAACTGACCCAATTATTTTTTTGTACGGTTTTTTCTTTAAAAATCGAACAAAGTTGAATTTATAATATTTATATAATTTTTAAAATTTATAGATGGTAAAATATAAATTATAAAACCAAACCGATCAAATTCAAACCGAGTTAAAACTAAATTTAAATTGAGAAAAAACAGAGAATCGAATCCGAACCGAATAAAACCAAATATATTGGTCCGGCTCAGATTTGTTTTCGATGGCCGATTGGTGCGGTTTTGGTTTCGGTTTCAAAAAAATTGACTGATTCCACCCCTAATTCCTTGATAGCACCGCTGTTGTTGCGGTGGTTTATTTGGCCCGACGAATACAATGAATTTAAGAAATCCAATACAGGATGAATGCAGCTAGTAGTTGAAGTAATTTTTCGGTGAAGTGGTTTGATTTCTGTCTGACATTGGGTTTGTATGTATGGTGAGGAAGAAATTCAGATACCAGAAATAAGAAAATCAATATATCTTAGCATGAGTGGATATCTTCCCTTATTCTATCATCAAGAACCTCTTTGCTATTGGCTGCAAAAGATATATAAGCTACAATGGGAAAAAGGTTGTGGTCTCGGAAAATGCCTATCGTTATCGAATTGTATGTAATATGATTGAGAATGAGAGCCTCCTCAGTTAAACTTTCGATATAATGTTTATATTATAATTCCTTTCATTGTATTTAAATCTACTGTGAGACATCTGTACCAATCCTGCATAGATTTTTATGCTTTCGAAATTTTACTCTCGTATGATTTAGTTCTTGTTAAATTTGATGTAACCCAAATTCTAATTAGGCCAAACCAGTTTAACTCACGTTAGTAATCTCGTTACGATTAGCACTAAGATTCTGATTTAATGTGTGTATATATATACTCGAGTTGTAAAACTTATTGTATCTAAAATTACAGTAGTGAATTTCTCATATGCTCGTGATTTTTTTTAAAAAAAACTTTCCCCCACAAATCTTAGTGTTTCTATTTTCTGCATTTTTTGTTTTTTGGTTCGCTTTTGCTTTTCAACCGTTCTAATTTTACTTCGAATAAGGTACTCTTTGGAAGCGACTACATTTGATAGGAAAAGAGGAGAAATCGTAAAATAAGTTATCTCGTATGGTAATGATCTCGCTATCCGAAGCTTTACTACATGTTTACAGCCTACGAAGAGAATTAAAGGAATCAAAAAAGCCTCATAAAGCCAACAACACAAATTGCGAAAATGCTTTTGATTGTAGCACTTGAGTATATAATGATTGAACCAACATGGAGACCCATGACACGAGATATAAACAAATTGACACTTTGAGGCATCTTAGATTTGATCAAAACATCAAGGGTGACATTACAGCTTAGTATAAGCTGAACTCTAGTTGAAATCATATCAGATTCGCATATCAATATTAGAGTTTTATATTTGCTTTGCACATTGATACTTGAATCGCAAATTCAATCGTACCTTGATTTTAATATAGTGAATTTTTCTCCTGTCTGTAATTTTTTTTTTGTCTATGATTTTTCACGTAAATCTTGGTATCTTTGTTTTTCTGCGTTTATTTTATTTTTCTGATTATTATCGATTGATTCTCAACAAGTGTATTTGAGCAAAATATGCAACAAAAATAAAAATAGTTGTCATAAAGAGAAATAAATACTTGGATACGTATAGTTTTATCGATATTTTGGGTCTTTGCAGTTTTCATAAATTCTAAATTGCCACCAATCATGCAAGTAGAATCGAGTGAATAATTAGATAATGCGTATAACTCATTAATGGTGTAGAAGGAGAGGCAAGATGATAAGACCAAACATTATATTTGAGAAAAGAAGCAAAAAAACAAAGGAGTTTATGATGGGGAGGGAGGCTACGTAGGGTGTTTAGAAATCACACCTCCTGCATGTTTAAGATGGACAGAGACGTAGTGGAAAGATCATTCATTTGCTGTCAAGAATATTGGGTTTGTCCAAAAACAAGGTTGTTTTCCTCTTTCGTGATACGATTTTTGAAGGGTCTGTTTATAATGACAGCTATCTGAAGAAATGCCATAAGCTCTTAGGTCCCCTCCCTCCTCCTCTCTCTTGCCCTGGGAGAAGAAGGATGGGTTCAGGGCTGGACCTGTGCGATTCGAAATGGTAGAAGAAAACAAGGTCTCCGGGCTAATTTTGTCGCATTTTGATCTTTTCAGCCCAACTCAAATAGAATTCGGTCCAAGTTCTAACAAGGTTGAATTAGGATAGATTGTACGGATGAATCAATTTAAACTGCGAATATTCAAGTATTTGATACAGTCTACATCCTTATGTAACCACATGAATGACGTGGTAATGAGGTTTGGGCTTTTCTTCAACCCAATAAGATCATCTGGTTCACAGTTTGATTCTCTGTTTTGTTTTTATTATCGATGGAAATAAAACTGAATAAAATTGAACTATCAACAGCAGTTGCAGTTGTAGATGAGGTAGAGGTCTGCATAATGTCAGTGATGCATTGAGGCAGATATAGTAGAGCAGATGAGCAGCATAGTCTGAACTTCAGCAAGCCTCTAATGGCGGACCCTGAGGCTATGTTTGGACAGTGAGGGGCTCCATTTTTTATCCCATAGCTCTGTGCACTTCGTTGTTTAACTCCTTCAAACCTTGCTTTTGGTCTCCCTCCCTCTTCTGTCTCCTCTATTATTCTGTCATTTTTATTTCCTCTCTTCAATCCTTAATTTAACCTATCCTACCTGTTTTAATATTCACTTGTTTGACGCATCTTTAGCTTGGATATTCCCCCCATTAATGACGCTACAACTTGCTCCTTTAGCTTTTGTTGTTCATTTCAAAGCATATTTACAAGTAGATGATTATCTTAGCTTAGTCTAGCTCCTCCAACGAAGGGAAAGACGAATTAAGATTTTATTAGTGGTAATAGTCGAGGTCATATCAATGCGAGTGCACAATCACACATTGTTTGGGAGAGTAAGTGATTTATAAGTAAATTTTTCATCTCTATTTACTACAACGCGTTTTGTACTCTAGAATACTATGCTAGATTCTACTGCACAGATTTCAAGATATGTGATTGTATCTTATGTTAAAGGGTGTTATTTCTGGTCACAAACCCTTTTATTAAAGCTTCAAAAAAAGGGTGATAATTTACTTGAATGAACTCTCTCTTTTTACATGAACCTCATTGGGTAGCTTAGGATGAGAAATGTCTACCTCCAATGGACATACGGCTTCATTAAACAAATAAAACATGATCTAAGATTCGTCAAAAAAGCTGGTTTGGTTATTCACTCACAGAACTTAGGCAATATAAATAATGCCTTCTACCTTTGTTTTTTCTTTTCGTGACAAGTCACCTTATGAATTTAATGACGTCCCAAAATTCTATCAATTGTAAATGCATAAATCATACTATTGAGAATATATAATCTTACATTGTATAAGAGAGTGAACAATAAATAATTTATGAAAAGAGTTTAACTTTTTACTTAATACAATGTTTTTTGAGCAAACTCTAAAAATAAAATAGTGCGAGTTTTAATAAAAAAACAAATAATATTGTATTAGGTGGCGATAACTCTACATATAGTATTAACGTCATAGCTTAATTAGAAGTGTAGTTATCATACGTTACTTGAGAGAATTGAAAATAAATAATTTATAAGAATAGTTCGATACTTACAACATATTTTGAGACCATTCTTAAAAACAAAGATAAAAAACAAACAATATTTTATTAATGGACCCAGGCTCTATGTGAAAAGTGGACAATTTTACGAAGACACAATTATAGGAAGTTTGCTACTATATATTCTTATTTTATAAAAGAGATATTATATAAACATCGATAATAGAATTTTTTTTAAAAAACAAAGGAGAGCATGATTTCAAAATTAAAGATCATCACTAAATTAATGACATTAAATTATTCAAAAAGGGGTCGGATCGACCTTATTCTGACCCCATTTAAAACCACGTGAAGCACTAAATTAAAATAAAAATTAGTATGGCTTCGCAGATCTTTTGAACAAGTCTGGACAAAACAAATATAATCTTATTATATTTTTTTAACTATTTTTTTAAAACATTACCTCAAAATAATAAAAAAAATTAATTAATTAATTCTGAATCCAGCTTGACACGTGATTACAACTTAAAGTACAAAGTGGACTGCAAGTATATGAATGTGAAGAAATAAATCACGATTACACGATTACACGATTACACAGCAATCGTGTAATCTACCTGCCACGTGATCTTTGCACGTGTCTTTAATGGTCCCTTCAGTCAAAAAGCTCAACCAAATCCATCAAATGACTAAAGAAGAACATTAAGACTGAGAATGAAGCTGGGCAGAAATTTGTCTTCATTTCTGATTAAAGTTTGAAAGAGAGATTATAAAATAACTAAAAAAATTAAAATTGTGTTAGTTAGTTCCGTAAAAATAAAGACGATTCAAAATTCTGTCAATCGTAAAATGATAATATTTATAAATAGAATTCTTTTAGTACAATACGTTTGGAAATAACTTCAAAAATAAATATAGGATGGTTCCGGGACAAAATATATAATACTATCTTTTGATTATTTTTTAATAACGTAATCTGTGATTTATTTTATTATTATTATAAATAATAATGTCCGATGGCTGTCAAACAAGCCCTTGAGTTACTTCTTGCAACTACATTGAAGGGTAATCGTAGCGGTTAGAATTTACAGCATGGTGTTTGTCTTGGCTAGTAATATGATTAGAGAAACTTACTATATGTTTTTTTTTAAGTATTGTAAAATTGTGACTTGAAAAAAACCAGACAAAAACTTTATAATTTGAAGAAATTATATTTTGTGCAAAAATAATAATTTTGCGTTGCTAAAAAGAATACACTTTTTGATGATTCTGTCGGGCGACGCTGCCAAAATAAGTCTTAGGATTTGCCAAAATGAAAACTTGAGTGAACGCACTCATTAATTTAATGGGGGGTTTTTTTTTTGTATATTTCTTCTTTTTTTTTTTTTCTAAATGAAAACATTTCTTTTGTTTCATTCACAAGAGAATCTCACTTAGTCTCATTAGCGAACCAGGACGAGGCTGTCAAGTCTGCTAAAAAGGAGACTTGGTTCGGCCACATACCAGGTCAGACGAGCTTTGTTCTGACTTCAACCCATCCGAAATTTGAGGGTCCAATACCATGTCGTCGACATTAAACCACTAGAGTATATTGAATCTATTATTTTCTTAATCCTATAATAGTACAATATTATAACGAATCTAGACTAGTATGTTGACCTTACACAGGTTGATGAGGCGTCGAGCGCCTCTATCTCTATCTCCTGCTCACCCCTCGTCTCCTTCTACCTCGTTCTGAAAACCCCAAATAGAGAACTATACTAAAAAAAAAACAGACGGGACACATGAATTATTAGTTATGATCATTAAAGAAAAGTTAATTAAGCATGATAATTAAAGGGTACTAGAAAAGTAATTAACACATGATGTAGGTTGTAGGTTGTAGGGTGAGGGCAGTTGGTAGAGAGGGGTTGATATGGAGATTTGTCATTTGTAGTTTATGAATTGGACAAGAAGTTAGTGACAGGTAAGTCTGTGATATTCACAATCATCGTAGGGTTATTGGGTCAATAAAGAGGCAGCAGCTGGGCCACTTCTTCCCTTTCAAATCTCACAATAATGGACTCCCTCCCTCCCTCCCTCACTGACTTGACACTACAGTCGTTTCCACTCCTTTTATATTGTCCCGTCTGAGACTGCAAGATTATATTATCAAATTTCACTTCAAAATGGATGGTACAAGTGTAAAGAGAGATCTTTTGAAGAATCACTCGCTTCAACTATACTAAAATCATTTAAAATTATGCATCTTTTTTTATTATAGTAAACATGAACTCTCTCAGTACTTTCAATATAATATTATCAATTTTGCATCGGAACTTACATGAATTTATTTTTGACGTTAATTCAAAACACGCTGTAGTAGATATGGATGAGAACTCTAATTATAAAGTACATAATTTTTACTCTTTCAAACGATGTGTGACTAAGCATTCCACTACTATGCGTTGGTCCATAATAATCAACAAAATATTAAATCTTTTTTTTTTTTTTTTTCGTCCTGAGTTGCTACAGTAAACTTTTAAAATTTATTATGATCATAAGTTGTTCTGACCTAGAACAGATAAAAAATCAATTGTGGAGAGGGAAAACTACTTTAGAGTATTTTTTAATTATAAAAGTGAGATTATCTGTGTAAATAAAATAAAATGAAAGACGTAAAATAAAGCAATATTAACATAAAAAAAAAAAAAAAAAAAAAACTAGTTTGTAACGAGAGGATCTAAAATGGTGAATAATTCGATGTGTCTAGCAATGGTTGAGCAGGAATCTAAAGGTACCAAGTGGGTAGGGCAGATATGTTGTCTTCTAAGAGCTAACTGTCCAAGTGAGTGTCAGCAGTATCCCGTATACATGCATGGATTGGAACCCCTTTTCTCCAATCTGCAGAATAGATCAGACCAATCAGACGGCAATCATCGTCTGATCTCTTGTGTCATTATGGATGACATTATGGTTTTCACTCTGAATCCAAAGTTCAATCGCCATAGAATGAGAAATGTACTGTCTTGGACTCTTAGCGACCCACTTATGGAAATCTAGTGAAATTATCAGCAACCGACTTGGAGCTATGGCTCCGGCCAAGATGTTTTCCGACCAAACATGATGTTCAGATAATGCTAGAGGCTCTTAAGATGAAGTTGAAATAGAGTCCAAGCTGGAGGAAGCCGGGTTTAATGGATCCTGTTCATTGACCCGGTAAAAATAACTACTTTGGGGCTAGAGAGAGAGAGAGAGAGAGAGAGAGAGAGAATCCTAGGCTCTGTTTCTAAGTCTCTAGTTGCCTGATCTCACTCAGTCTAACCCACTTTCAAGCAACACAAAGGAAACATATTGTAGA
Source organism: Begonia peltatifolia (assembly GCA_022433055.1). Taxonomy (NCBI): domain Eukaryota; kingdom Viridiplantae; phylum Streptophyta; class Magnoliopsida; order Cucurbitales; family Begoniaceae; genus Begonia; species Begonia peltatifolia. The sequence goes on along the minus strand of CM039518.1, from coordinate 23,140,157 downwards.
TTAAAATGAGAATAATTTCACAGAAATAAATTCTCCCAAAAATTAAAAAGAAAAAAATACTGAAATTTCTAAACCCCGTTGGAATTAAAATGTTGAAGAAGCCGATTGGCTTCTCTAAGACCACTGAAATAAGCTCCATGCGTAGTTGAATAATGGGTTCGATGGGTTGCTTCGCCGGCAAACAAGATCTGAAGAGGACGAGAAGTAGCAGAATCTCCGGCGGGGATCTTTGGCAACGGCTCTGCCATTTTGTCCAAGTCTTCACCGCTTGATCCGACCGCGACGTAGGAGTATGATCCGAGAAACAGAGGATTGGTCCCCCATCTGCTCGTCAAAACCTTCGCGAATTTTACCTTCTCCTTGGGTTTCACTTTCCCGTTGCTCATTGGATGGCTATTTGATTCCTTTCTGTAAGGTTTCGATAAAAAGGAAGAAACCGTCGTTGAAACTCCATGGATGATTTCTTCGTCGCTCAGTTTCTCGAGCTGGAGAGCTTCGTTTCCGGCAAACCAAGATAGTAAAACGCTTGAATTTTGATGAATCGGACAAATATAAGCTGTTCTTCGCATCCAACTTGGGATGTTTTTCTCTCTAAATTCAGATTCAGAGCCGTGAAAAACCATGTGGAGGTTCGGAAATGTTTTCAGATCCATTTCTTCTCGATCTACTTGCAGAAAAAGCTTGTTGACGACGCCATAACCGAGCTTTGAAATCGCTTCCGTTTTGAAAGCAGGCAATGGAGGAAAGAAAAAACCTGAATCTTGCTGAATTCCTGCTTTTAAAACTCCTAATGAAACTGTAACTACTATGTGATCGGCTGAGAGAGATGACCCATCGGAAAAGTGGAGCTTCACCGGTCGGGAAAAATCAGTTTTTTCCATGGATTGCGGCCGCCATTCAATTTTGCTGACCTTTTTTCCCAGTTGAACTAAACCTGGAGGAAGAACAGAGGCCAGTGATTTAATTATCGTTGAGTAGCCTTGCGCTATGGTGATTTCTTCCCCGGGAAACATCTGGTACTCACTTTCTGCATTGTAATCCAGCGTTAAAAGATCGCCGGCCGAGGTGTAAGTTCTCTGGGTATTCTCATTCATAGCGAAAATGGCTTCTTCTAGCGACTTTTCCTCCCAAACGCCATAGCCATTGAGCTCTTTATGCTTATCTTTCCAAACCCAGTATAAACCAAGCCCTTTTCTCAGAAAAGAACCAACACTGGCACTTTCAGAACAATCCATTGAAGCTTCATTGGCTATTTCAAAGCAATCGACCTCTCCGATGCCGGCGGCGGCGGCAGCGCTAGATTCCATCTTTTTTCCCTGAGAGAAATTCATCAAGTTTTTGAAAAGAGTGGAAATGGGTTCGACTGTAGAAGAACTGAGCTCGAACCCACCTTCAGCGATGGTCGTCTGCTCTTCCCAAAACCCATCCATGCATTCCCATGGGTGCTCAGACTGAAGCGCCAGAATTTCCTGCGCCAGTTTATGAATTGGGCTACCTCCAATCCCGTGAATCCATGTAGCTCCCATCTCTATTCTCTCTCCTCCAAACTCAGAAGTATTTATTCTTCCTCCGATCCTCTCTCCTCCTTCTACGACGCAGAGCTCGAACAGCTCTTTCGAACCGGTTGCAGTGAAGAGCTTATTTGCTGCAGTTAAGCCAGCCATACCTGCTCCGACAATCACAATCCTCGGCTTGTTTGCCGCCATTTCTGTTGGTTTGAGGGAAGATAAACAAAGGAATAGAGTGAAGAAGAAGAAGAAGAAGAAGAAGAAGAAGAAGGTGAGAGTTATGAGTTGATAAGGAAATATATAATGAGTGTGTGGTTTTAGATTGTTGAGAATCTTTTATTTTTCCTACTTTTTTTTTTCTTTAATTATTTCATCTTTTGTATAATAAAGACAGGGGTCTGCTTTTCTTTTGGAGATCTACCAAGAAATATTGGGTCATTTTCTTTCTTACATTTTTCTGTACTAGACTTCTTCAACTACTATGCCACCGTATCAGTCACCCGTTTCATTTGCAGTCACTTGGTGTGGAATCTGTCCCATTCGATTCGGTTCCCCCAACTGAAACCACACCAATAGGACTTAGGAATCGAACCCGAACAGCACCGATATTTTTCAGTTTTGTTGGTTGTTTCCATTCGGTCTTGGTTCCCATATTTGAAATCGAACCAAAGTTCGGTTCAGGTGGTTTAACGAATCGATTTCCACCTTTAGCACCCATAACCTATTTATTGTTTATTATAATTAAATAACATGAAAAATTTTAATATTTATAATTTTTTTTCTTAAAACTTTGTAGTGCAATGATCTTTTTGACTCAGATTAAATTAAACAGAATTCATATCGGTAGACTCTACTATCAATATAAAAAATTAGAAATCAAAACTAGGGTTACATTTTAATAAGCATACGTAATTATCACGTTGAGAGCGAGTATATATAGTCGAGCTATTATATATGCTTGTGTTATTGTTATTATTGCTCCATCCAGGGGACGGATGCGTTCTTTGACAATGAATTTTACCAACCCGCACATGTATGTATGGCCGGGCTTTGGGACTGCCAACCGACTGAACAAATCAGCGGTCCTGATCTGGTTGATGGTCAGTCATTAGGTGGGTCATCATATGATAATCATCGCAAGCTGATTTGGTGGATAAACTTGTTCTTATGATCATGATCATGACGATGATGATGATTTGCAGGATTGTGTGAATCCTATTCTCAAAGCTTCATGCGGAGACCTTTTCTTCCCTTTTTTTTTTTACATGCATTTTATCTCTCTCTAAGAGTCTCTCCCTGAGTAATGAAAGTGAGTAATCACTATATTTGGAGTCATTCGGCGGACAATAATGTTATGCTAAAAAAAAAGTAAAGGCGAGCTGATAGACTGAACTGCTTTGTATCTTATTTAATAATTGTTTATTTTGACATAATTTATCAATATTACTGTTATATTTACTATTTTAAAATATTTGTTGATATGTCAAACAATAATTTTTATAATTAATGTAAAAAATTATGTATAATTAACTTATTATTTAACACTTCAGCAAGTATTTTAAGATGGTATATCAAGAGAATAAATGTTGTGTTATTCATCGAAAGAAAAACAAATTCTTCCTGCAGCAATGCATAGCATGATAGCCTTTTAATCACTGTGACCAATTGATAATATGAGGAATCCAAATCTTAAGCAGTCCCTTTATTCAAGATTTAGTTGGCAATTATTCAATTTCCAAAGTCCTAATTAACTTTCATCGAATTAAATCTTCTTTAAAGGTAGTGCAGATTTCAAGCAACATAAGTTGCCCCAATAAAATATTAAATACTCTTTAAAGATTTACTTCAAACAAATCTGGTTCCTCGATGTGATCGCATAAAGTTGATTTTAAGAAACTGTTTTTCTTAAAAAGCCATTTCCCAAAAACAGATTTAAAAAACATCTCCTAAACCCGAATTTTTATAATACAAGTACTGGTTGAATTGTACTCTTCCAGATTAAAACTAAGAATTATAGATTAGTAGTCACACACGTGCAATACAAAATATTGAAAATAAAAAAATAGAAAGAAGAGGTGGATTAATGAATTCAGGCAATCGTACGAAAGATGTAGTTGTCAATGTATTGAATATTTGAATTTAAAAAATCTGCTCATTGAACAGCTGAGTTGTCTGAAATGATAAGTTGAAGGATGGATGCATGGCTGTCGAATATTAATGTGCGCTAAAAAGTCAACGCTTCGATCGACATAACTCCACGTCGTTTTATGCTAGACGAGAGGAAGTGGCTACAAGATTTTGATCTCTACTGCATAATATACTATCGTTCACTTTCAAAGATGAACTATTATGGTCAACCTCCCTCAGCAGTGTTCATTGCGTAGTATCTTATTCTTGCGAGTGCTTTGTTGAATCCTGAAATTGAAGCGATGAAATTATAAATTCCCGTTGAATCGTAATTTTATATTTTTAACAACTATAAAATTTTTTAGATTATAACTTAAAAACAAAATGATGGAGATATTAACTCAAAACATATAATATTGTACTGTTTATTAAAATTTTTCATGATATAATCGTATAGTTTTACCTACTAAAGTTGGTTTAGGCATTGATGCCTTTGCCTTTCCTCGCAGAGGATCTTATAATAGACTGCAATCGTGTAAACCCACTAAAATCTATCTATCTATCTCTCTCTCTCTCTCTCTCAAACCTTAGGGAGGAAAAGTGAGGAGAAAAAATGGTGATTGCAGGACAAAATGATTAAACTTTAACCAAGGATTTGTTGGGATGATTAAGACTTACAACTTACATTTCATTGTGATCAAAGAAATTGATAGGATTGAAATGGGGGTGCTCAAATAGTGATGGGTTCAACTGATTGCCTCAATTGTTGTTTGCCTTTTGCTTTTTCTTTTTTATTTGTTTTTGCCTTTTTCTCCCAATTTTATTTAATTAATTAATTAATTTTGAATATTACTACTATATCACTCTAGATTGAACCCTAACCTACAAGGAAAAAGAGTTGAGGCAAGGATTAGGGTGTTCTTGAGCCACAAAACCCTCTCTCTAATTACTCATTTTGGTAATTTTTTTTGACCACCATATTGTTATTGGATATAATTAAGGGAAAGTGGGTGGCCCAAGAACCATTTAATAATCTAGTAATTTACATTGTCGTATTAATATTTTGTATTTTTGTTGAGCCTTTGGCTTTTAGCGATTATGATTTCAAGCAGACACATTGGAATAATCATGTCCAAAATTAAAATTGGATGTGTACAACTATATAAGATTTTCTTACGCGATTGAGATTTACAATTAAATAAAAGTACTCCCACCAATAATTGGGATCCAATTTTGGATATATCTATATTCCAAACGTGCTCACTGCTCACTAGTCAGCGAAAATAGACGCCAATTATTTGTTTTAGAGTTAAAGAAAAATAAACACTTTATCGGGGAAATTTCTGAAATATCCCTAAAACAACGTCGTATTTTTACTGGGTAGTATTCCTACTGTATCCCTCAAGGAAACAATAGAAGAAGCACACTAATGTATTTGAATACACAGACATCTATTTTTCATCAAGATATTGGATATTTGAGTATTTTTCCCTTGTGAGTGAGCATTTTTCATTATATGCTCCGGATTTCATTGAGACTGAAAGAAGAGATCTAGTTTTTTTTGGTTTATCCATTAAAATAAATAGTGGTCTTAGTGCAACCCGATTTGGGCCTTCGGGTCCAGAAGAAAGGCCGATCGTATAAACATTGGCAAACCAAGGAAAGGGTAGGCGTCCTCAGCCCAACATAGGCCCAATCAGAAGCCCAATATAGTTAAAAGTTGGCAGAAACCAAAGCACAGGAAACTTGAGTTTGATGGGCATATTTGTGCATTAGGAGGGAGAAAGATGAATAATATATATATCGGTCATCGTTACAAGCTCGCATCGTTATTTATTTTGCATTTGAAATACTCCATCAATTAATCACGTCAAGTGATAATAATTTAAGATCAAAGAGTTTCCAGAAGTAAAAGAAAAGTAGGTGAAAAGTGTGAAGGAGCGCAGTGAAGTTTCATCTCCATCTTTTCAATGCAAACAACTCAGCTGTATTCATTTGTCATTTTATGCCACAGATTTTCAGTATTAAGTCTCTGTTTGGAAGCGAATTTAATGGCCTCCTCTCCTCTACTTTCTCATCTTTTACCATCAAGGCAAGAAAAATAGCTGTGAAATCAGAGATTTAGCCGCTGAAATGACTCTTTAAAGTCCAGGATAAAGTTGGAGAAAAGCGACGAAAAAGGAAGACGCAGTTTTGCCTTTTCTTCCCCTACATGCACACGCCATTTCCCAAAAATGAAGCATCAAGCCTCTTCTTCTTCTTCTTCTTCTTCCGTCTTTTCCTGTGTATGTATTCTATAAACAGTGTGAAGAACTTTATCGCCATTTTTTACTTTACCTGACCTAAAACCCTTCACAGAGCACCCTCAAAACAGACCCCTCAGAAAAAGAGAAAAAAAAAAAAAAAAACAAGAGGACCTTAGTCGTCGTACTTCAACGAGCGTCCTCCCCGATAAACCTAGCAAGAGCGTCATCATCCCAGCTAAATCCATCGCAGCCGTCCATTTCTTCTCGTTCCAACCAAACGCGCGTCACTTCGTAGTTTGAACTCCACTCGCCCCCATCCTCTACTCTAGTCCAGTCATTTGGCGTTTCCATATTCTTCTCCGCTACCGTTCTGGCAATGTTGACAGTTCCCAAATCGACGCTGGCCATAACCGAAGAATCTGAATCGGAGAAGGAGGATCCGCAGCTTTCCTCGTTCCCGTTTATCGTCACATACGAAGAAGACGACGACTGGAAAATCAACGGCGCGGAGTAAGGATAATCGATGAACCTGACTCTAGAAATGACCGGTTCAGTCTTCTCAAAGTCAAGAAGCTCCATAAGCTCGCCAACTGCATCCTCCCTGCCGGAAAGCCAAGCCAAAATATCATCGCCGATGGCGTCTGCATCCTGAGTTGCCGCCGCCGTTTGCAGCTTTTTCAGAGCAAAGTCAGCATCAACGGCCCCCTCGTAACTGTGTCTCTTTCGCGCGTCCGCCATGAGAGAGAGACAGAGAAAGAGGTGCGGGCAGTTGATGGGCGAGTGTGAATATTTATAGTCAGTGGGACGGAAGAGAGAGAGAGAGAGAGAGAGAGAGAGAGAGAGCGAGATGTGGAGCTTATTTTGCAGCGGCGTGGAAAATGCTGAAGAATCTGCACCAAGTGTTCGGTGAATCCCCTGCCCATTACTCCAGTTTTCAAAAGAGAGAAATCCTACGTGGCATACCAACTGCCACGTATGAAGAAGATGATCTGGCAATGGTCGATGGTATCGCGTTACATTAAATGTTCTAAAAGACAAAACCCACGTCGTCTCAACATGACTTGGCTCACAAGAGAGTCCCTGCTGTAAATTCAAGAAAATTACTGAATTAAGACTTTCACATACATTATGCATTGATTTTTCATTCTTATAAATAATATTTTCCTTTAAATATTTATAATTTATTATAATTATTACGTCAAATCAACTCATGTAACAGTGTACAAAATTGACCCATTAAGGCAAATATTCTTGATAGAGGAAATTAATACAATTGACCTCGTTGACTTGTGAAAATCAATGGTAGCAGTTATCTAAACAAGGGATTTGGATTCAGATTTTATACCTTTTAATTGAACAGACCAGATATTGGCTGTCCGAACTGCATGAATCCAAGGTCTACTGCTGAGAATATATGGGTAAAGGTGCTGAAATTTCAGGTATGGAAGCTGCAAAATAAGGGAAGAAGATGAGGGTGGAAAAGAAAGTGGGCCGAGTAGGATTTGGGGAGGGTAGAGTGTCTACTAGGCTTTAAATTTATGGGTTTTTGAATTTTTTTTTAGACAAATAAATCTCTAAATTCACGTAAACTATCAATTAACTCATCTTGGTTAGAGAAACTAACTCCGAAGGCCGTAAATTTACTCACAAAAATTGTAACTCCATTTTAGAAATTCTCCAGCAAAAATGATAGAACGAGACAAGCAAAAAAAACATGGCTAAATTCATCGGCCATGCCCCTAAAGACGAGAAAGCGTCTAATAAGAACTAATATGCAATATAGAAAATGATTAATATCAGAAAATTTTAACTTCTTTCTTACTTCTTCTTTAGGATTTACCAAATATTGTAGAAAGTATTCTATAAGCTAAGTTTTAAGAAGACACGACCACCCTCACAAGCTTATTTTAAGGGATTACGCAGTATTAGAGTTCAATTTGCTCCCAATGATCAAAAGTGTAGAGTGCCAACTATCAGACCCTTAAAAAAGAGTTAAACAATTAAGTTTTGGACTAACATTACTACTAATGCCTGGTAAGAGAGAGAGAGAGAGCAATGAGCTAAGTGATAAATGCAATGTTTACCCATTTTTTAACCCCAGGGATTATTTAACCAACGGTTAAAAAAGACTTAGAATTGTCAAAAATAATGGTTTATAAATAATGAAAGAAATAGATTTATAAATGTAGAGGAAATGGGAAATCAAGAGCGTGGTGAGTGGAGGGCTTTTGAAAAATAGAGTTAAAGAATACACAATTTGCAATTTTTGTTCTCGGTTTGGACCAGTTTTTGATTGGTTTAATTGTTACTTTAAAAAACGGTGTCGTATATGAGGTGTAAATATATTCTGGTGGTGATATGATGTGTTCAAAACATGCGTTCGCCGATTGACTCGTAAATTTTATGGTCTTTCTTCTCTCCTTCAACTTTTAGCTATCAAATCAAGTACCGCCACGTGTACCCATTTAGTTCTTTATCTAGAGAGAGAATTGATAATGAGTTCAGATTTCTTTTTTATTATACATAACTCCAAAATTAAATAAGACTGGTGATAAGATCATATTGGATGTCACGTCTTTATTAGATATTTTGTATTTAATTACTTTTTCATAATGCATTAAAATACTGATTAATCTCGTGGCTCGGACGTGAATACTAAATAAAAGAGCAATATTGAATTGATGGACTTTAATTATTAAGATTATAATTAGATGCAATATACTTTCTTACAAGATGATTAGTGGAATGTTTAATAAATTAGTGGCTAATTAATTGAAAATTGGGACAGGAGGACCTTCTCTTCCATACCAGAAAACAACAAGAAATAAGAAAATCAACTGTCGATAAAGCGTGAATCCAAAGATGAATGTCCTTCACGAAGAAGTACAAATCGACGCTCTCTCTCTCTCTCTCTCTCTCTCTCCTGCATCACAGAAAGGAGAAGCTGCTTCAAGATGTTGGCAATGGTGTCCAGCTGGTTCACACCCACCGCTCTGTTCGTGACGATAAACGTAGTTATCGCCACCATCGTCATCATCTCCCGCTATAGCCACCGGAACTCACCTCAGAGCCAGCAACTCGGAAGCCAGAATTCACCCCAACTCATTCGAGCTCCGTCCCTCTTGAACCGAGTCAAGTCCTTCAATTTCTCTTTCCACTCGTTCGACATCCACGCCAACTCGGAAGACTTGTACTCGGCTCCTTCTGCTCAACCCGTTCGAGCTCCTTCCATCTTGAACCGGCTTTTGTCTGGAAAATTCGCCGCTCTTGACAGATCGGAACAAACAAGTGATTCAGGAACCGAAATTTCCCGGCCAAACGAACCGGAGTCACGAGCATCGAAATCGAACCCAGAACAGAAAACGACACTTGAAGTGAGTGGGAACAACTTGAACTCCGGCGGAGAGGTCCCGACTAAAGCGCCGGAGAAGTTGGAGAAGTCTGCAAGTGAAAAGTTGGGAAAAAGGGACGTAGAAGAGAGAGAGGATATCGAAAAGACTAGGCCCTCAACCGTAAGAGTGCATAAAAGGGAATCGGCCGGAGAAGAAATAGACGCAAAAGCTGATGATTTTATCAATAAATTCAAGCAGCAATTGAAGTTGCAGAGGCTGGACTCTCTCCTTCGTTACAGAGATATGCTGAAGGGAAAGTAAATTTGCTAATTGTATATCTACCTAAATTTTCAATCTTTAAGTCTGGGTTTGGTCTGCAATGACTGTAGATGTATGCAATCGAAGTTCAAATTACTTGAGCTTCGACGCAAGTTCTCTCTACTTTCCATGGATTTCTTTTTCTTTTTTCTTTTATCCCGAGCTGTGTTTCTGTAAGGTCTCCATCCATTGTTGTCACCAGGCAGGTTCGACTGCATTTCTCACTTCTCACTTCTCACTTTATTATATAGTTTTATTTAAATAATGTTTTACTTTTTCAAAAGGTAAAAAATAAAGAATAAAAAAGTTTATCAGACGTGAATTTATGAGTATAAGATTTCAAAAAATACAAAATAAAAATAGCAATGCCAGTACAACCGTGAAAAAGATAGAGCTAAGCGATAAAATAATAATCAATTATTTCAGAGGGCCAGTTTTTTATTTTGAGATTGTTTCAGAAATTTGTTAGGGTCTTGAAATTATCTTGCGTAGAGTGATTTTCTCTTCCCTTTGTTTTTTTTTTTTTTTATTAATTAAGGTTTTGACGTAAATTTATGAGTTAATATTCTATTTTCATTATATATTCTTGTTTTCTTGTGACATGAATCGCAACAGCTGCAGTTGATGAACTCACCCAAGTTTTCCACTATCTAAATTCGGACTGCAATAGTAATAGCTGGACGAACGATCCTCTCTCTAGAGTCATTTGAACTAAATATAGATAATAACTTTACTTATAAACCATCATTTTTTACTTTTCTAAACAATATGAGATTATGTATCCTCATAATGAATAAAATTTTAAATCGTTATTGTATTAACAGGCGAGTTGCCACATGAGTGGTCTACAATGAAAATCTTAATAAACCTTTATCCAGACGTCATGTGTGAAATCTTGATCATCAGATAATTAAGGCAATATTTGATATAGCTCATGCGCGTCTTTGCCATGCATGCGACTGAGGAGGCCAAGCTCATGGAAATTAGTCTACAGCCATATAGGGTTTTGGAGGTTATTTGATATACCACAAGATACAATCATTCAATCACAAACCAATTTCTTAGTTGAACCTTCAATTAATATGTTTGCTAATTTTGTAGGTGATTCTTTTGGAGACCAAGTAAAACCAAAGCTCAACATTCAAGATATAGAGAGGGCATTCAATCTATCTAACAATGGAATATCACTCGGCCACTCGCAGCTAAAAGAAAGAGTTACCCTTTGGCCACCTATAACTAAACTCAAGAGTTGAGAATCTTTCCATAAATTATTGAGGACGAAGCTTGGCATTCAAGATATGAAGAAGCAAGATTCAATAGCTAAAATAGAGAAGAAGCATCGGCCACTCAAATTTATATAACCTTAATACTAGTTTTATATTCCTTAAATCTTTAGCACTTTTTAATTTGGTACGTAACATTTAATGGCCGAACTTAGGCATTTGAAATGGCTCACGTGGCTGTGGTTTTGGAGGGAGAAACAATCTGAAGATAGGGACATTTGGAGAGAGAAGGTCATTACCAAAAATGGCAAAGTGGATGCACAACTACTCCCCTCAGATGTCACACATCTTGGTGGCTGGTTTTGAGGCTCCATTGAGCTCCGATTTTTGCAGCAGCAAAATGGGTTTTCAATTCATCAAAGTGAGGGTTTGCAGAGCTGGAATAGAGGTTTAAATACCTCTCCTTCTTCAGCCTTTAGGGCTTCAAAAATTAGAAAAGAGAGGGAGACTAAAGAGGGGAGGATCGGCCAAGTGGGTCATTTCAAATGCCTTAAAGTTCAGCCATTAAATGTTACATACCAAATTAAAAAGTACTAAAGATTTAAGCAACATAAAACTAGTATTAAAGTTACATAAATTTGATCCTAAGAAATAAGCTTCTTTTTTCAAGCTTGAGTGGTCAAAGCTTCTTCTCCATTTGAGCAATTGGACCTTTCTCCTTCATATTTTGAATGTCAAGTCTCGTCCTCAATGGCTGGTGGGAGGATTTTCAACTCCTGAGTCTAGCTCGTGGTGTCCGAGAGATAACTCTTTCCTTTAGCTTCAAGTGGCCGAGTGATATTCTCATGTTAGCCAGGTTGAATGTCCTCTCAATGCCTTGAATGTTGGGCTTTGGTTTCATTTGGTCTCCAAAAGAATTACCTACAAGATTCGCAAACATATTAATCAAAGGTTCGGCTAAGAACTTGGTTTGTAATTGAATGATGGTATCTCGTGGCATATTATCTTCCAAGAGTTGAAAAAGATTTGACCTCAAATCTATATTCTTCTCTACTTTGACTTCTACCTTCCACTTCTTCAAGTTCATCGTGACCCTTTTCAATTCCTTTAAGAGAAATCCAGAACGACTCTAAGTTTTGTCAAGAAAACTCAAAAAACAATTAGGCCTCAACAAAACAATGTCTTGCAAATGGTTCATGCTCCATTCATTCTTGGTGTCTTCTTCAAAATTAGTCCAAAGGACCTCAACTATAATGAAAAAGCATTTAGATTTCATTGGAACAACAAAATAATCATTCATCATGGAATATAGTTAAAACTCCTTTACCACCAACAATGCTCTTGATAAAACTTCAAAAATCGAGTTGATTTGATGCCATCATTTTGCAAATAAAAATCCATGGTATTGGCGTAAAGATCAGGAAAGGAAATATCATTCTCAACTTTTAATTCAACATGTCCAAGTTCAAAAATGTTCAAGCCATGCTCTTTAAACCAAAAATTTAAGTCCTCATAGTGCATATGCATCCAATATGTCAACTTCTTACCTCCATTTAGGGAACGACACAAAAAAGCCTCATTCATGGCCTTAAATCCAATTCTTTTTCTCTCAAAAATATCTTGCCAAGGAAACAAATCGATGCCAACATCAAAAGGATCTTTAATACAAAAAATTTCACGAAGCAAATCATTTAATTTAGGATGTAGCACATACCTCTTTGAATAGTTTTGAACTACTTGGATGCCATCATTGTGGAAAATTTCTCCATTCTCAAAAAAGGAGTACACTTCATCCTTAAGTAAAGATGAATCATGGAAATCTTGCACCCTTATATATCCCTCTTGAGCCTTCATTAGGAGAGGTGACTCTTCAACTTTGTTATTTCCCACAAAGGTGGCTGCAAATGGACATTCTTCATGCCCACTAAGATGGGTTGCTCCATTTGACTAGGAAATTCTCCGTTCTGTGTGGTGGGAAACATCTCGTTCATAAAAATGGTGTGATTTCCCCATGGCCGAGGGTTTGTCCTCTTGGGGAGTAATCTCTTCAACAAGAGAGCATTTATTAAAACAAGTCAAGTTAGTCAAAGAATCCAAAGGAACATTCAGATTTGGAGACTCAACATAATCAGCTCTTAACAACTCACAACTATCTTCAACAATTTGTTTATAAGAGTCTATTGTACCCCACTTTTCCAAATCATTGGTGTACTCTTCATACAAGTTTGGAAACCAATTATAGTTGTTATTAAGTTCAAAAAAATATGCCCAGCCTTTATCTCATAACTTTTCCTCGGATGGTGAAGGATTATCAACAAGTTCTATTTTCGGTTAACACTCAATTCAAAACTATTTTGATAATACTTGGAACGATTTTTTCTCACCATTTTCCTAGCAACAAATGTACACACAACAGAGCAAATAAACTTCACAAACGATATGATTAGGTTGGAGAACAAATGGATGCAACTCACAAACAACAACTACTTGGAGAGCCAAGAAGTAGTCCAATTTGTAGCAAATCAATTTCATGCTTAATAACTCCAACAAAGTACTACCAAAAATAGAGTAAACCCACTATGGAAAGAGGAGGGCTCAGATGCCGAATGGTGAGAAACAGGATCTTAATTACACTCAAAAATTAGTTACAGAATATAAGTTTAATCCAACCTTATATATTAATATAGGAGACGCTCTATTTTTGACGTAGGACACATCCTTAATTAAGTGGAACTCTTTTTCAACTATAAGTCAGTCCTCTTAAGAAAGTTACATGCATTGCTTTATACATTTCTGACCACGACAAAAAAGACTTTATGCAAAGTTTGAACAACCTTTTGTCTTCCAATAGACTGCGTTTAATAGTATTTCTATTGGTGCGACTGCAAAGTGTCCAGTTATATTAACAAAAAGGCACCTCCTTCAATACTTTTATTTATTTATTTTATTATTACAGGTCAAGTCAAGAGCAGATCGAAGAAACATTTTTTTTGGACTTTAGAAAAGTTCATATCTTTTAGAGGATAATTGAAGAGGTGGATGATATTTTTTTTTTCTGCATTTTAATATTTTCTCCTGTCGTTGAGACGGCTGCAGAAGACAAGTTTCTGCTTAATTAAATTTAAAATTGTATTATATCAATCTAGAGCGTGACTCGAATTTTATTTGAATTAGTGCGGTTAAATTTGCATTGAGAATCTCATTTTGACTAGAATTAAGACTACGCGTTTAATGTATAAATATATGATTGATTTGTAAATTAATTGTATCGATTTCTTATTAATCTTTTCCATTTTTTTCCTGTAATTTTTTCTCGCTTAGGATTTTTTTTATGTAAATCTCGTTGTTCATTATGTTATCGTTTTCTTTTTCAATTTCTCATCTCGTTTTTCTACCATTACCCTTTTAATATTAAGTTATTAGATGCCAAACTGAGTGAGAGCAAGATGAGTTAAGTAGCTTAACGTAACATCCATAGAATTTCTAACAAAAGCTTTGACTATCTCTCATTCATTAACGTCGACATGGCACCATCAAAATATGAGAGTCAACACAATCGGAAATAATGGATTTTTTTGTAATCTGGAGAGCAGGCCCAGCTGGCTGAAGATGGGTTGAAGGCTTGATACGAAGAAGATGGGAAATATTTTTAGTTTGGGAGAAGTATAGGGCAAACAGCCTGGCTTCTTTGAAGAAGTTGGAGGAACCGTCTACACTAGTATGATAACACTAAATACCTCTTTAAAAATCAACCTCACCCGAACAGTAGGTTGAGTGAAACTTGTCGATTTGGTCTCGATTTGATTTGTTCTCACTTGTACTGAAATGGTAACCGATTAAATTGCAGTCCAATTCACAATTTAAGTAGCAAAAAATCATTAGAATTGATCCAAATTCGATAAATAGTTGATCACAAAATTCAACTCAAATTTAGTTTAACGGCTTAAATGCAAAAAATATTTCATGATTTGCTACAAACCCAAACCCAATAAAATGGTCCAAAATTAACCTTATACATAGACACCGTTAGTTCACGGTTTAGTTCTTTTCGACACTAAAACTAGACCAACCCCAACCGTAGACTCTAAGGTTATACAATACTTCGAAGTTTGATGGAAACCATCATATTTATGTTTGGTTTTGTGTATCCATGTACATTAACTACATTGAAATGAGAAGGTGCAAAAGCTTAAGTAATTTTTTCAACTTCTTTCATTGATGGTGTGCATATTATTTTTAATTATTTATGATACATAAAATAAATATAACCAATGAATGAATGACATGTCAAAATTTATTAATAGCATATAAAATTAAAATAATGTTATATTTATTCTATTTAAAAAAAATTTTGACGTGTTAAACAATGATAAGTATAATTAATATAATAAATTATAAATAAGTAATTTATTATATTAATTGCATTTAAATACACCAATTGTTATTTGATACGTAAAACAATTTAAAAAAAAAATTAAAAGAAGAGAACTTTTTTTTTTTTATCTAAACCCCCCATAAGAATGTGAGACTTATTTTTGGTCTTTAAGACGCGTAAGAGTCTAAAATTGTTTTGTTTTCGTTCAAGACCATCGTTTAATGGTCACTTAATTGTCCTCGAACTCTCTGAGCGAACAATAAAAGTTTGAAAGTTGAGAAAATATAACATCATGAATTTGATGTTCATTACAAGATGATTGGTACTTAACCCGTTTTTCTTCATGTGTTGAATGAGTCTAAGTTGTTCGCTTAAGAAAGCATTACTTTATTTGACTTTAGGTGTCACAAGTACTTTATAATTAATAAATTTATTAAAATTCATATTTTTTAGTATTAGAACACAATTGATGTCACGTTTAAATGTACAAATTACATTTAGTTGATGTGTTTTTTTATTCATGATATTCTTTCTAGAGAATTAAATTTGGAAATTTATGAAAGACAAGTAATAATTAGTGTTAATATAATTATAATTTGCTAATAATCCTTGGACTTAATTAATCTTTTTTCTTGTCGCACGAGTTTTTCTTATGTCTTTTAAACTAATTTAAGCAGCTAAGTCTCAAATATATGTATAGTTTTATCATAATCATTTTAATCATTCCTACAAAACTAAAGCGACATCGTTTGACAAAGGGCTTGCCTGGCCATCTTATTTGGGCCTCGTTATAGTTGGGCCCAAGTAATATGGTTGATAAAAGAAATCCAACAGTCAACGTCACCACCCAAGAAATATTACCCATTTTCTCCTTGAGAGAAATGGCTGAATATTCAATTATTTGAGTTGAATATAATATATAAATAAAACAAAAATAGAAGTTTTGTAATTTTTAATTCTTTCAAAGTTCAATGACCAATATTTAAATAAATCTCTTATTAAATATACATATTTATAATATTATATGAAAATAGTTAATTATTTTATGTTAAAATATAGCAAGGAATTTGTTTTTGTCTATAATTATTAAGACAGCTATTTGGATGTCCCACTTTCTTGGAATTTTCAGTGTGCTCGAAGACAGCTTGTGCCCTCTTCTCTTTCACAGCCCATTTTTTTTATTATTTCTTTTTTTGGAACTGTCTACCAACTACATAGTTTTTGTGATTAGGGTTTTGTTGCTTATCAGCAAAAGCAAAGTTTCTTAAATTTAATTTGAATTTGTTAAAATTTGGCATCAAGTGAATTCTATACAAGTTTGACCGACTAAACTCATATTAATAACTTAATTTGAGTTTTGTATTCTTTATAAATTTATGTAAATTATAATCGTAAAATTTACGATTGTATTTCAATTTCATAGTATATTTATTTTTATGTTTTAAAATAATTTTTATGTAAATTTAATGTCCTTCTTTGTATTTATTTATTTATTTTTAGTTATAATTTGATTTTTTAACAATTTGTATCATAATAAAGTTGGAAATTTTTTCAAAATTAAGTTTTGATTTATCGAAAACATCGATGATTTTACATGTTAGTTATTTCGGTGCATGAAATTTGTAATTTTTTTTGGAGAAAAGAAAATTGAAAAAGGATAAGGAAATTCTTTTTCTGTTATTTAGCCATAGGAGAGGGCCGGAAACTCCATGCTGCCTGCCGCCGTTCTACCATCAAAGAGAAACCGATCCCCGAGAGCCAGATTGAAGCGCCGCCGCCGTGTGCAAAGAAGAAATACACAGGGAGGAGTGTCGCCGCCGCTGCCGGCCGTAGAGAAAACAGAGAGGTATTCTACAGTTCCAACATCCTCCGTTCCCAGCCGTCGCCCAAGGAGAAGCCCAGTTGTCAGTCGCACCTTCAAACTAGAGAATGCTGCGAGATTTGTCGATTTTGCACAGATTTTTGCGAGGGAAACCGCCTTCTATCACGCCGGAGAGAAATCAGGAGCTGCCGTTCAGAACATCCCACGCCGACCCTCGACAGAGTCCACAGCCGTGAGGAAGATTCGTCCCCATCTGTTGTCAGTCGCCATTGAAGAACATCGAAGAAGGAATAGAACCCATCTTTTGTCCACTGCGAATAACAAACAGAGAAGGCTCGCCGTCCAACAGAATGCACCGCCATTAACACCGATCAGAAGTTCCAATTTTTACACAGAAAACTCACCAATTTTCTATTGTTTGCATCTCCGGGCTTCTGCTCAGTGCCGCTCATTCAACGGTTTTGATTTTGGTATTTAAAATTCTCCATTTTGAAGCGAATTTACTGGTTAAGAATATTTTGGAAAATCTATTATGATATTGTTTGAGAGTTGATTTTTTTGAATTGAGATATTGTTTTTGGGGTTTTAAGTATTTGAAAATGGATATTCTGTTGAAAATCGAAGAGGAGAAGAGTCTCCAACACCGTTGCTGATCGAAGAAGAAAGGGGAAAGAAATTGCTCTGTTGCTATCCAGTCAAACAGAGCTTGCTGTCGAGAGCATTGACAGAAAACAGCGAAGATTTCTTTAATAGAGAAGAATTTCTCGCTGCCTTCTGCCAACCGTGAAAAAGAATAGAGATCGCGCCGTTACCCTCCTCTGGCGAATAGCCGGCAAAACTCTACAGTGAAAGGGTTAGGTACTGTTGTCGTTGTCGAACAGTGAAGAGAAGAGAAAATTCTAACATGAAAGAGTTAGCTATTTTTTGTCATTGTCAAGAGAGGAGAAAACTCTGACGTGAAAAGATTAGTCACTGTTGCCACTTCCATATAGTGAAGAGAGGAGAGCCGCCGCGTAACTGGAGAAAGAGTCTACTGTCCATGAAGAGCAGTGAAAGTTCAAAGTAGGAACCCTAGTTTCAGTAGCTGCAAGCCGAGAAAAGACTACAGACGATCGTCCAAGTACCGAGTCAAAGAGGTGTATGCATTGTCGCAGTCCGACGAAAGGGGAGAACACCTAGGATACTTGATCATCGAAATTTTCTTGAAAATTTGGATGACATTTTTTGGTATTTGAAGATGTTATTATCGGCAGCATTAATTGCTAAGATGACCCATCAAAGATATGTCTGGGAGAGGAAATTTTGAAGATTTGTATCCTTGTACCAAAATAATTTTAAAAAGAAGATTGTCAGAGTTTAATATTTTAGATTCGTTTTGAATGGGGCTGAGTAACCCGTTGAATTTCTCATGTAGAATTCATGTCAATGTAGAGATTGTTATTATTTGGTGTAACTCAAATTTTATACGGGACAGATCAATTAAATTCATGTTGGGAATCTCAGTAGAATTTGTTTTTTTTTATAAATTCTCATAAATTATAGGTTTAAAATTCACAGTTGTTTTTTCCTCTATCCATTATTTTTTCTTCAAAAGAATTTTTTTTATGTAAATCTCGTATCTCTCATCGTAATTTTTTTTTTTTTTAGTTATAGTTCGATTTTTCAACAGAATTGCATAATGATCCTTAAACAAAAAATGTTAAGATAGAATATTTAAAATACATTCGATAATGAGACGACCAAAGCCCCAAACTAGGATCTTTTACTGCCTAAGCTCCAATTTCTCGGCCTGAGGATTTGATATACGATAGCGATCTCAAAAGCTTAAATATATGAGTTGACAATATTTTAATCGTATTTTTTCTCAACTTCCTCTCTCACATATAAACATTGGTTCTTACACCCGTATTTTTTTAATGAAATTAAATTTGAATTTAGCGAAATTCAAACTTAGAACATTTAACTTGAAAATATTAACTTTTAATTATAATAATTTAATTATTTATATATTTTATTAAAAGGTGTCTCCAATACTCATGTGGAATTCAAAGTTTCATGCTCTTCTTAACATTAAGATCGAGAATTTCAAATACATGCTCAACTAATTTTGGAATTAATCAAAGAATCAAAAGAGGTGGAGTTGCAGACCAGCAGTTCAAGATATTACATCAAATTTATGTCTTTGATGGTGCTCTTACTGAGTCTACAATTTCTTCTCCGTCGTCTCCTTTCAAATCTTGAATGATTGTTGCTAGGGTATGAGCTAATTGGTCGTAGTTCGGGCCCTACACAATCTGACAATTATGAGTCGGATAAGTCTTTGATGTCGCCGACAAGATAGATTATTTGAATGGGTATGCAAATTTTACTGAGGTAAGTACATCTAATGGAGGCTGACTCGAAAAGATCCTCAAAAAAGAGCAGAAATTTCAGCGTACGATGTGTATGTAGCCCGTCGGGCTGGATCGAATCGCTGAGCAAAAGCTGGTTGAGAACAAAAGAAATGGACTGTTCATCTTCGAAAGATTGATGTGGCTTGAGCAAATTGACAAGGAGACGATGCTAACGCTGGAGAATATCTGAGGAAGTACTGACGGATTGATAGGAATTCGCTGTCTAGCAGAGCTGTGAGTGATTCCCACGTGGACTGGGGCCTAGTTTTGATGGTCCATTTTACACAATTTCCATGGCTTTATTTCAGAATTTCTGTACAAGCCTCTTTTTTGCTACCAATACGATCATACTGTTTCAATATTACCTGTTTTGTTGAAATTCGTTCGGTTTTTTTCTTCCATTTTATCGTAAAACATGAGATGGTAGGCAAGGAATAGAAGTGTATTCGTATACAATTCTTTTTCATTGAAACTAGATATCTAATACCATTTACTGAGTCAAAAATCGTTTCTTGTTTCCAATTTTAGAGTACGAAGTCTGATATCATTTATTGAAGCACACGTTCCAGCGGATTGCTAAAAGATGAAGAAACTTTACTGGTTTAGCCATTATTTTTAACCTAGTTTTTTGTAAAGCATCTAAAAACTGGTCTCGTGAATAGATCAGAATCACCCAGCAAGTACGAAATCTGCGAAAAAGAACTTAGGGTTTTTAGCACAAAGCAAGCTAGAGAGAGAGAGAGAGAGAGAGAGCTATAGAGTGGAATCGATAGATATACGGGGAAGTGCATGAGAAATCTGAATGGAAAAAGTTCAAAGGAAAAGGCAAGGATATTCGGTACGCTTCTGTCTGATGGGCAATTTCTCTTCAGGCTCCGGCTACCGAGGTGGATATGGTCCATCTGTTTGAAGAATCCTCCATCTTGTCTGCTTCAATCTCTGACTCTATATCTCTCTATTGTACAGACACTACCCCACCAAACCTAGCCACTTGCTCCAATGTGAGGGACCTTTTGTCAATCCAAAACAATAGGTTAAACGCAGTTTAATTGATCGCAACGGGTAATTTTAATCCTTGTTTTTCTTTGTATATCTTCCCGACAGTGACCATATTTTTGTATTATCTTCTAGCTTCTGTTTTGGGGGTGGACCTTTCTGGTACAATGTTGTTTAAAGAGATCGTTCCATAATCATATGCTTTGAGAGAATAATCTCTCTCTCTCTCTCTCTCTCTCTCTCTCTCTCGTGGGAGTTTGAGGGTGTAAACTGGTTGAATGAATGGACGAATTTAGTTGCAGAAAGGTAAATCAAGTGACAAAGATTTGGCGGGGGTGATGTCGTTGCTGTTGCTTAGGACCACGTGATCTTGTAGGCTGGCTGGTTTGAGGAACCCCATAAAGATTTCAATATCTTACATTAGTGTCCCCCCCCCCCCAACGAATCCTCTACCCATTGTTTTCTCTTATTACATATCTCTCTCTCTCTCTCCAAAGCGTTGCTCACGCCATCTTTCAACTCAACGTGTATCACAATTACACCATGAAAAGTATAGAACCTAATTGTCACTTTTGAGAATTATCAAATATTTGGTTCAACTCGATTGTTTTGCATGTGGGTCGGTACATTTCATTATTTATTGTCTAATCCTTTAACTAATTATATACTTAATTACTCTTAAATACAAATTGTCCATAATTAATAAATAGCTCTGCTTTATGGTGAGATCTTAGACCACGTCTACCTATGGACTGACAATTGACGCTTTTTTTTCTTTCAAATTCTCCAATTTGGACCTAGAACCGTCAATTATAGGGCCAGTATTTATTAAATATGATTATCATAAACACCCAAGCCACAAGAAATATATGTATACAAACAAATACTATTGAATATTGGCATAATTTGTCTATAATTTATATTTGTTTTGTCTTCTAATACTCCAAAGTCTTGGTTTGAAATAGCACTACACGATTACGTTTAAAATGTCAAATCCAAAAATTATATCAAACAAATTCATGTCTGCACAATGAGTTGCTTTTGAGTCGTGTTTTTTGTTTTTGCAAGAGCGAGTGTATTAAACCAGAGTAGTTACGTATGTATTTACCAATATTATCTGTCCATAATTAACTTTTTTTATTTTATGTTATAATTAAATCAAGTATCGGTAAATATCAAATAGACCGTGAAGTTATACGTATTTTTTAATTGGCACCTTAAGTTAGATTTAATAGGCTCCTAACGATGCTGGTGTCTATTGATAGTGACTCAAATTTGAAATGTCAATTAACGAAATTAATAGGCTCTAACTTCATGTTCTATTTCGATTTTTATCCTATTTTATAGTTCTAAGAAAGTGCCTAAATTTTGCAACATATTTATGCATTTCTACCTCTAAAATTAAACTTTGATCGGAAATGTCCTACTTTACATTATTTAAGATTATATTCATGGGAACAGTAAAAAAAGATAACATAAGGTGAGACAAGAACATTTTTCATGTGTCGACATTTGAGGTTACGAGTCAATGAATCTTAATTAGGCAAGAATCAACAACATCATTAACCCAAAAAAAAAAGTAGCCATTGATTCGTGAGAACTTCTTTAAACCCATAAAGAAAATGCAAAAGATCCTTTCGATGATTACCAAATTTTGAGTCCCATTTTTCCCATCAAGGGCAAGTCCATTTTTCTTAAAAAAGAATTCGAAGCAATAAAGGTTGACCAAACTTGACTAATCTGGACTCTTAGTCCCGATCTAACGGCCTACATTAACCCGTGTCGGCCAATATGATATTGGGAGTGGCCCACATGTGTATTAATCATTTAATTGTGTGGTTTTACAACGAATCTTCTCGTGGTCAAAATATACAATAAATATAATCAAGAAACATTTATGATTTCTATGTAAAAACGCGTGTTATTCATGACCCATCTAAGTAGGAAGACTAATCGGTCCATAGATTTGCATTAAATATAAATTAATCAGTCGTGTCATTAAATTAATACGTTACATTTTATGATTATAATTTTAGTTGGGACAATCATGTATATGCATTTTAAGATTTTATATTATAACATAAATTTTTATTAGTGAATGTCTTTTAAAGCCAGTGATATCTTTTAAAAGGGTTTTTCGTATTATTATTTTTATTATTAGCGTTTAATTATCAACAAAGATTCTAAAAATGTTAAGTAGTAATTAAATTATTGTTATTTTTAAAATATTTGAAAAGTATTTATTAGAATAAAAATCAAGAA
The DNA here is from genome assembly GCA_022433055.1 of Begonia peltatifolia. Taxonomy (NCBI): domain Eukaryota; kingdom Viridiplantae; phylum Streptophyta; class Magnoliopsida; order Cucurbitales; family Begoniaceae; genus Begonia; species Begonia peltatifolia. The sequence goes on along the minus strand of CM039518.1, from coordinate 23,117,555 downwards.
TATTCACAAATTTCCACAAATGAATATTTTAACAAAAGTGAGGAAATCTTGCCTATAAAACCAAATTAATTTACATGTTCTCATGCAACTTTCATATCTCCATATTATATGTTCAATCTCGCCTTCTCTCTCCAGCTTTCGTCTTCTTCTCTCTTCTGGGTTGCTACGCTTTTCTCTCTCGAAGAAAAAAATGGCTGAAAATTTTCCAATTCCAGCCTACTTCATAGTCATACTATTCCTCGCCCGCTTAAAATCCACCATAGCTGGAAAATCCAAGAGCAGAAGTTCACTTCGACCAAAACTTCTAACTTATCAAATGGAGAATAAGCTTCGCGACGACCCCGAAACCATAAACATGGCCGCAACCGACTACGGCAATATAGTGAGAGAAACTCCAGCCGCAGTTCTTTGTCCATCCTCCATTAACGACATAAAAAGCTTGATAAAACTCTCTTACAGCAGCAGCGAGTGTGTTCCGTTTCAGATAGCAGCGAGAGGCCAGGGTCATTCGGTACGAGGGCAGGCCATGGCTCGGAACGGGGTGGTCATTGACATGAAATCGCTGAACCGCCACAGAAATGGGTCGGGAGGAGTGGTGGTCGGGAAGAACTCTTTTCATAGCTACTATGCTGACGTCGGCGGCGAGCAGCTTTGGATCGATGTGTTGAATACGACGCTAAAATACGGTCTCTCGCCGGTTTCTTGGACTGATTATTTGCACATCACAGTCGGCGGCACTCTGTCTAACGCCGGAATTGGCGGGCAAACTTTTCGCCATGGGCCTCAAATTAGCAATGTTCATGAAATGGACGTCATCACAGGTAAAAAACTCTCTCTAGTTTTCATTATTTTATTCCTTTTCCTTTATTTTCTCTCGAAGTAAAATGGATTATTTAGAGATAAATGGGTGTGTCAAATTAAAAAAAAAAAAAGATATAATTCATAAAAATACTGCGACAATAAAATATTTTTGTATCATTGTTTTACTTTATCACCACCTCCCTCTAAAAATGACCAAATTAAAATGAAAGAAAATATTAGAATGTACGTTATTTTATGCTTTCTATTAATAAATTTGAGTACAAAGATAGCATAATTGAGGTTAACTTCTCATGTGTGGAAAAATTTTACTAAGAAACAAGAAAAATTATTAAAAAAAAAAAAACGATCTTGGTTGTTAAAGGAAAGTACAAATGGGGTCATTTTCTTGTAGCATTGTGGTCCAACGTAGTTCATAAATATGAGGACATAATGGGGCATACGTACCCAGGTGTTCCAAGAACTTAATGTTAGATGTCTAAATTGATATTAAGACATTTTTGGCTTTATTATTATCAGATTAATGCTAGATTAAGTGTTAACCAATGTGGCGAAGTCATAATTATATGCCGATAATAATATTTTTTAACAAAATAAATTTAAATATTTGACTTGACACCTTTTCTTCTCCATTTATTTCCATAATTTCTTATATTATTTACTCTTTTGAATGTATTTGTAGTTTGTGCTTGGGAAATTATTATAAAATGTATTTTAACGTGGCGTTGCATGCATGCAATGTTATATCCTCAGGGAAGGGGGATCTTGTAACTTGCTCCTCTAACAGAAACGAGGAGCTCTTCAATGGCGTTCTTGGAGGTTTGGGCCAATTTGGAATTATTGTTCGAGCCAGGATTGCCTTAGAGCCAGCTCCAACCAGAGTACGTACAAAAGTTTATTATATAGTACAACATAGTCACGCAAAATGTCAGATTAATCATACGTTGTCCCGTTACTTTTCTTGTAATACTAAAATAATGTTTGGTTCATATAATTAGTTTCAATTGCTATAGTAGTCCACGGAGTCAACTAAAGAGAGAGAATTTGGGGTGCAGGTGAAATGGATAAGAATGCTATACACCAGCTTCTCCGCGTTTACCAGAGACCAAGAACGACTAATCTCAGTTAATGGAAGAAATCAAAAAAATGGAGTAAATTACTCGGAGGGCTTACTTCTTATGCACAATGGCCCACCTAACAATTGGCGATCCTCGTTTTTTCCACCGTCTGATCATCCCAGAATAATCTCTTTGGTTCAGCATCATCGACTCGTCTACTGCATAGAAGTAGCCAAGTATTACGACGATCAAACCCAAAGCACTGTGGACGAGGTAAAAGAAAAAAGCTATTTATTGTTTAAAACCCTTTTGGATATGTTCTTTCGATGAATAGTTTCGTGATAGTGTCCAATGCTATATCGTTTTGTTCTGATTGAGGTAAATACTTGGAAGTCATCAATCGGCCCGGCCCTGAGGCCATGTTGAAATCTTTTTTAATGTCTGATTCTGGTCCAATTGATCTAGACGTTGCTTGTTTTTATAAGTAGGTCGACCCGAAAGCTCCATCCAATGAAGTGGATGGAGGGCCAGCACCGAGGCTGGTCTGAAAAGTTAGAGGTTGGTGGACCCTGAATTCGTCCTTGTCTAAGTGGACTGAGCAATCATTGTTTGTCGATGCTGAACTACTATTAGGACGTGTTTTGATATAAAATCTGATAATAAAATTATGCGGGCTTCATATTAAAACGAACTATATTACGCTAGTGGGACGAGTTTTTAAACTTTCATTGGCAGTGTTGAATCTTATACGATAACATATCTCAATGGCTTTCATGTGCGTAGGAGCTGGAAATGTTGTTCCAAGGGTTAGAATTTATTCCTGGGTTCGTGTTCAAGAAGGATGTATCGTACATAAACTTTCTCGACAGAGTCCGAGACGGCGAGACGAAGCTTCAGGCGCAAGGATTGTGGGATGTTCCTCATCCATGGCTAAATCTGTTCGTACCAAAATCTACTATTTCTGAATTCAACCAAGCTGTTTTTCACGACATTATTCTCCGAAGAAACATTACTACTGGACCTGTCCTTGTTTATCCTATGAACAAAAGCAAGTAAGTATATCTTTCATCTCTCTCTCTCCAGATGCATCTCTCTCTCTCTCTATATCTCTCTCAACTTCTTAATTTCAATGCAGGTGGGATGAGAGGATGTCTGCAGTAACAGCAGATGAAGATGTTTTCTACGCCGTTGGATTCTTGCATTCAAGTGGATTTGATTATTGGAAAGAGTTTGATGAACAAAACAGGGAGATCTTAGAATTTTGTGCTAATTCCGGCATAAGGGTTAAGCAATATCTTCCCCATTACAACACCAAGGAAGATTGGTCGAACCATTTCGGCTCAAAGTGGCGTCGTTTTCAAGAGAGAAAATACCAGTTCGATCCCAAACTTTTACTGTCACCCGGACAGAGAATATTTTGAACGTTTTTAGATTTTTTTTTTTTTACTGCTATTAAATCTTTTTTCAATGGCCAATACTGATTCAACAAGAGGAATCTGCATAGGGTAAAATATAGACTGTAGTTGGAACTTGGAATGTGGAGGATATAATCTCTTCATTGAGGGGCCAACTTACGATACTTCCATTTTTTGTGAAATGTTACAATTCAATATGAATCACATTTTCAAGTTGTTTTTTACCCGATTTTCAATTATTTTAGACCCTAATTGGGCAATTAACTAAGTTCAAAGTCAACGATAAAATTTGAAATTGAGTTGAAAATTGTAAAATGAGTTAGAAATCATGTTTTTTTTATTGTCCAAGGTCTAAACTATATACTTTCCCGTAATAATAAATGCGTAATGTCATAATGGGTGGTAGTTGATAAAACCTATTAATTTAAAGAACACTTTATGTCCTTCGATTTTTATATGTATAATTAGAATAACGATGTTGGCCATTCTTCGTACAGGCATCAGGCAAGCATGAGACATTGAATTTAAAAAGACTATTATTCTTTTACTCCAATCTTTTTTCGTACATAATTAAAAAATAATACAAAAGGGAAATCTACTGTGCATTATATTATAATGGCTTTTGATGCCTACTAGAAATTGCAGCATACATAAATCATACAAATATTTTAAAAAATAATTTTTATATATTTTCTACAAAAATGTGGAATTCTCAATCATCTCACTAATTTTGTCATAATATTTTTTTTCTTATATTTGTCTGAATTTTTGTTAGGTGGGAGACCTAAGCATGTGAAAAAAATAGGTCTTATTGCCTCAGTTCAAAAGCTCACAAGTCCGTTGGTCAAGAGCTGGAAAATGGCCGGCCACTCCCGATGTAGTTTGTGAGTGTTTTGCTCAAAGATGACTGGTTTCTGACCTCTTTTCATAATTTTTAATTCCACTTTCTATTTACTAAATTAATGATTTTTTTGGGAATTTAGTTATGTTTAAGCCAAAATAAATATAGAAAGTTTTGTTTTTTAAGTTCTTCTAGTATAGGGTAGGGTGAAGTATCATTAAGACCTAACCTTTGGGGTAATTTATAAATTAAATCTTTGATTGTTTTTTTTTTTTTTGAACAAATAGAATATTCATGTTTAGCTATTAATAATTTAGAAATTTTTACCAAATTATTTGTTAAATTCAGCAATATATATATTAAGTTTTTCATTTAATAAAATATTTTAGCTCGATTCCGATCAGCAATCTCCTCCCTTGCAATTTCTAACTTGGTCAAGAAATCGAAAAATTACGATGATTTTTAACCTGATTTCGTAACGTACTAAATTACTAAATAATATAGTACGCATGTAACGTACTAAACTACTAAATTAACAAAGTCATAAATTGTTTGTAGGTGAACAAAAATATTTTAAAATCTAATCACGTTTGGATTAAAATTGTACCTTACTCTACATATATATAATTGTAATAATATCAAATTATCAGGGTAGCATATAATTAAAATACATAACGCTGTCATGAGCATGGGAGCTACTTGGATTCATGAGTCCATTCTACACAATTGCAAAGGCTGAAGAGTGGTCTGAGCCATAGCCCAGCCCAGCCCACCACAAAGCAATTGAGTCTACGTAGTCCAATAGCTCAACCTCTCACTTGGGCTTAAACATTCTGTAACATTATTCAAATAACAATTTTCTAATATAATTAAATAAAATATTAACATTTTTATAGTTTTGATTTATAATTTTGGGCTCTCCACCTTTTCAAATAACATCTCCCAATTTAGCGTTTGATAAGAGAGGAACGTTGTCGGGGAGAGAGAAACAACGATGAAGTTCATCGTTAGAACATAAAAGGCACAAAGGAATTCGAAATAGTGGGATTGGTATCGATCCCTTATAAATTACTGATATAAAACAGTTTTCAAAAGCAATTTTTAGAAAAAAAGGATGGCCTAAATCCGCTATGTTCAATCATTTTTGGCAGAATAATTTGGGTTGTTGGATTTTGAAAAGAATATTACATTTGGACATTACACTAACATTAATGCATCTATTATTATTCTTTTAGTTCATGCTGGGTTTGCCTGGGTTGCAGTCATTTTGGACGACAGATAACTTTATACAATAAAATGTGGAGAATTAGATCAAATAGGGAAGATCTTAACTAATTGTTTTTATAATTCAAGTACATATTTAATTAATTAATTATAGGATAAAAAAAATTATATGCATGTAAAATCTGACAGTATAATAAATTTAAAAAAAATAACGTCACTTAATCTACTCTACGAATATATTTTTTTTAAAGCGTCGAATAATAATTTATAAATTTAATTATTATTTGTCACGTTGAAAATATTGATTTTAAAATTGAAACTGTCAAAATTGAAATAATATTTGAACGAACAGTCAAAGTAGGCCACGGAGCGTCGTCATGATGGCCGCCTCTGGACAATCGTCAATCCACGTGGTAGACTTTTATTGGGTTACTTTTTTGTTAAAAGATCAGCGACAAGTCTTCCGAGTGCTTCCTCGAAGGCAGCCTCGTCCCAATCACAATCCTGCACACAAAATGGAAGATTTTGTTAAATCCACCTCCCTACCAACTTGTATTTTTCTATATCCAAAGATGAGAAAAAAACCTTTTTTTTTTTTTAATGTTTTTATTTTGTTATCGTGAAAATATAAGATAATTCGATCTAACGAAACAACTAAACTTAATAAATAACGTACCTCAATGATCAATCTCGTGTTTAGGAAGTTGAATTCTCGGGTATTAGCTTCTATCGAAACTATAGTTATACTATTGATTTGCTTCAAGAATTCAAGAATGCATATAGCGATATCCTCGATGGGAAGTGCTTCTTTGACGACAATTTCCAAATCTATAACTCTCCTCTTTGATGAGGATGATGATTCAGGCAAAGGAGCAACCCTTATAATAACTCTTTCGTTTGAAGAAGGTCTTGTTGTTTCTTCTTTTGGTTCTTGCTTAGGCAAAATTTGAGTCTCTAATAGCTGGTTTTTTATTCGAAGGTCCTCTACTTGAGCTTTTAAGGAGATCAAGGTTTCTCTTGTAGTGGCCAACACAGATGTTTTGTCTCTCTGCATAACAAAAAAAAAAACACAAAGAAAAAGATGATTCCACCAAGAATCGATGTTTTTGACAATGTCGGCGAAGCTTTAAATGCAGCAAAAATAAGACATGTTTATGGAAGACAGATTTGATTTCTTATAATGCCAATCTAATATCAATTGTGAAAGTAAATCTCGCGTCTACATATTGTATCAGATGAATACATATGATAATTTATGGGAGAAAATAAAACTTATTTCTGAAGATGGAAGAACATAACTAGAAAGATTGATGCCAAACAAAGTTGAATCAATAGAAAACCTAAAAAGACGATTTTATTTCTGGGTTTAACTGATTACCTTGGTTCCTACAGGAAGGAGAGATCTCAAAGCATAAAAACTTTCGTTGAGTTTCTCTCTTCTTTTCCGCTCTGATATCATATGCTGCAGCTGGATGCTGGTTGGCCGGCTAGGCTGCGTTCTTTGATCGCGAATCCTACTGAAATTCAAGTGCCCAAGGAAAGAAATAGACCTCTTGAGCATACTTTGCCGGCCTGAACTTTGATTCATCACTGCGGATCTTGAAGCCGAAGAATATCTCCTAAAAGCTCCGTCTTTTGGATTTGGCAAGCTTGGTTCTGGTAAATTTCTGGAAGAATGATGACCTGATGGAGGAGGAGGAGATGAGGAAGGTAAAGCTGTTAGCATTGATCCTGCCAAGGGAAATGATTGCGTGGGTAGAAACGACGTTGTAGGGACGCTGAATGTGAAAGAAGAAGAGTCTGGGCTACTCATGGACTGGGATCTTAACGAGGAAGAAGACGATGAAAGTGGGGTTTGGTCCATTATTGGCTGAAGAGGTTCTGCTGAAGGATTCAATCTGCGAGAAAATTCATCTGGAAACAATATTTTTATGGCTTCCATGGCTTTATTAACCTAAAATATGGGACAAATATATGCAAAATAAGAATTTATACACGTAAAAAGGGAAATCGATGAGATTAAATTAACTATTTTAGTTTCAGAAGCTTTGATTTCTGGGTATTGGATTTGTTTTCTGAGAAGGATTTACCGACACTTGCATATAGACCCAGCGAGTTTTCTTCTTTTCAATATTTTCTAAAATAAAATGTGATAAAATAGGAACCAGATTTCATTACTGCACCTGGAAGATGTTAGAAAACCCTAGCTCAATTTCTCCATGGATGCTTCCGAAGAAAAATGAAGTCTGCATTTGAACACAAATATCTGAAAAAAGAAGATCAATTCACAAACTATGATCTTCATAGCTTCCACTATGAAGATCAAACATTAATTTCGAACACAAACCTTAATCCTAGCTGCCTGTAAAAGAAGCAACAAACTTAACTCAGCCTCTTTTTTTTTTTTCTGGAAAAAAACTATACTTTAGCTCCGAAATTAGTGATAAAAGCTCACCATATAGAATCTTCTTTGAACATCTACTGAAGCCAGAATTTGAAGATCAGATTCATGAACCTCCAGAAAAGAATAGTTGTTCTTGAAGGCAAATCCTGGAATCAGGCTGCGAATGAAATTGACGGGAAATCAAATGGAAATCAATGTAATTACTTCACTTTCTCAAAAAGGTTGACGTTTGGAGTATCATACTCGTTATCTAAGTTGATTAATGATTGTTTGTAATCATAGAAAAGCCTCTGAGCTAAAGTTCCTGAAGAAGAGCTGGGTTGGCTGTTGTCTTCTTCGTGATAGAGGCCATCCAAACATTGCAAACGACTGCATATATATTCACCATATAGCTTGAACCAAACTCATAGAGGAGACAGATAGAGATATCAAATACCTGAATGGTGGAGCAAAATAGTGTGGTGGCGTAGAATAAATCCAAAGGCAAATGTAAGTGCAGCCAAAAGAATTCATTGTGGCATGGAGAAAGTTGGATCGATCGGAGTCATCGAGGAGGAAGGCGTTGTCCATGGAGTCTCAGAAGCTCATCCTGAAAATGAACCAGTTTTTCTGCGTTTTTATATCATTTGATTATAACTTCATTGGACCTCCTCTTCATGACTTCGCAGAAGTTCCCTTCTGAAACCTATTTAAACCACGCGAGAAGGGAAGGTAAACAGAAGAGAATCTGTTCAGAAACTGGAGCAAGAAAACTTAGCCTTCGGCTGCATGCAAGTATCCTCGCCCTTCCTCATGGCCAATGCAAAGAAAAACAACGACCTCTAGAGAAAGAAAGAGAGAGAGAGATTTGAAATGTATGGCTGGCCCAAAACAGAGAAGCCATCAACAATGCGAAAGGAAAACTGAAACAGGTGAGAAACCACCCCCACCACTTCCATGATTACGAAAGTGCTGTGGCATGGAGAAGCTTGGAAAAGTATTCAGTAGAGAGAGAGAGAGAGAGAGAGAGAGAGAGAGAGAGAGAGCCGCAGCCGGGAGGAGAGAAGGTTGGAAAAGTAAAAGATCAAAAGTTGAACTTTCTGAAGGAATTTGAGTGGAGTCAAGGGAGGAAGGAAAGCTGTCTTCTTCCAATTTTCCAATCAGATGTAAGATATAATCAATTCTAAAATGCATTAAATCTTCTCACCCAAACCAAAAAACCAAAGACTTTTCTTCCAACACAAATCAAATTATGACATTATAGTAATCAACCAATCTTAAATTTGTTTTAATTTTATTTTTTTGATACCTTAATTCATTATTCATTTAGACTTTATAACTTTTCCAACACGAACCGACACCTGCCCGTGTCATTCTTCCTTCGTTGTTATGGTGGGCCATTCTTGTGAAGGCTCTAGTATCTCGTAAGATACACGGTAAATATATAGTTTTTCATATTCAACTAATAAATAGTTTTTTAAGAAAATGTCTGAGAGCAAATTGTGTAATTTTATTTCAAAGCAAATAATATTATATTTGTCGACGTTGAAAGCTTGTCAATCGCCATTATCACGATCTGCGAGGACCCGAGATAACAAGAAACAACTCGACCCAAAAACAAATTGAATTGTTCAACCTTACCATTAATTATTTGATTTCAGCCAAAGTCCTTTAAAAAATTAAAATCGGCTAGTTTAATATTTATATCCAATAGCCACATCAGTAATTAATAGAATAACAAAGAATTCTCACAAAGATTTATTAAACTCACCGATAAAACTCTTAAAAGAATGAAATAATTAATAAGAAGAATGTCGATTAGTCTTCCGTCGGATATTGATGATCTCTCCAAATAATACTTGAAAAAAATATCATTAAGGTGAGTCGACCAAATTTAATAAAAATAAAATTTTATATTAAATAATAAAATTTAACAAAAAGTGAGCAGGACAAGTATAAATCATTATAAACATCTAAAAGGAAACATTTAGTATGGCATACATCAAAATATTTGACTGTAACATGTCACATACGTAGAATATACCTTTATTGAATAACATAAAAACATAAAAGCAGCGGGTATTACAGCATCATAACCAGCTACTTAATTCCACGTGGAATGCAGTACTTTTGCTGTCACGAAGATTGTTTGTCTTCTCCCAACAAACAACACTAGTCCGAAAGATGTTGTCTCTCAAGGTTGTGTGGGAATTCGAGGATGATAAATTGTACGAATCCATCAATCTTCATTCAAGTCCGTCCAACTTGCGAAGACGATTCTCTTTCAAGGTTCTACAATTATATCGATAAAAAACAACTTTAGTTCAACAAAAAAAAGTCAACGAATAGAAAGTAAAGAACAGTAGGCCTTTGACCTTTTTGTGCTCAATCTCATCAAAACTCCTGGAGTGATTCGAGGCTGCTGAAATTTCATTATCGATTTATAGCATGATTAATCCGTAACGATAGACTTTTTACAACTCCGGAAAATGGAGCAAGGGTTCGAGTGGAACCTCATCGATAAATACAGATATGTTGAGACAAACCTAAATTGGAAAAAATGATAATAGGAAAAGGATTGTTGTGGAGTTCAGAAAAGGCAAATAATTTCAAAAGAACACGCCTAAGTGTATCCCCAAATTCCACAACCTGTTGGAGTTGGATTGGATGATTCTGTTCCTCTCCACATCGAGGGTCCCGCTTCTGGAAAACTTTGTTTGTAGAAACCTTTTCTTCTCATTGTCTTTTTGATAAAAGTCAAGGGCAGGTCTCTCGGCTTCATGATTACGCCAAATTTTAGGCTGCTGCTGCTGCTGCTGCTTCATAAATCAAATACTCGTACTAGATTTTGACTACAATTGAATGATCAAAACAACAATAACATCATGAAACTGTAACTGGAATTAAAATTGGGAGCAATTAAAATTAGATTTTACCCAGACATGCACTGGAACTGGAAGAACCAAAGGTTTAAAACTTTGACCATTATGAAAATTCAAATTAAATTAATGAAATTCAATACATTCTAAAAAATGATGACATACCAACCCACAAACGTAACAAATAACCAGTAGATTCCACAACTAAGTTTCGGCAGAAACGAAAAAAGGTTGATATGAATAGAGCTTTAATTATAACAGTGAAATCTCACAAGACAGACACTCAAAACATTCCCCCAACTATTTCACCAGATTCTCTCCCAAAAACAGCAATCCAACTCAAAACGGGGAATATTGACTCTTAATATCACTCAATCGTAATTTCATATATAATAACAAATACCTAAAAAACGTAAAAAAAAAATACTGATAATAAATAAATGTTCGAATCTTCCACACTCAGCCACCAACTCACGGAAGCTCATCCACAATCGAAATTCTACTGCTGCTTGCATTCTGGAGGCCTCTCGCCCTGCTGACCTGCAACTACTGCGGCTCTTCCACCCTTCTGCGACAACAAATAAAATTTCAGCAGGTAATAAAAATAAAATGTAATGCTAAGTAATACTTTGATTAACATACTTCTAATATGAGCAGTGTGATGCTATGTAATGCTAAGAAATGCTTTGATAAACATACTGTTAGGAATCTGGAGCTAAGTTTATTTTATTGGCTCATGTCGTTTAGTTTTATTAGGGGAACTAAGGGAGGGTAATTATCTTAAATATTGTAGATTCTAAGGGGTAAAGGAGGAATATGAGGGATAATTCTGTTAGGGGAAAGGGTATTTTACTACGTGGGGAAAGAATGGTTAGGAGGGAGTGGGAGAGATGCTGAGGCTCTTGAGCGAAAGTTAGTGTTGGCTGGAGATTTTGTTTTTCGTGTTGTTGGTTGATATCCTGGAATTGGAAATACTAGGATACCTAGCATTGGTAGCAGAGCATCTCCGGGAGATGGCAGGGAAGAAACAAAACCAAATGGGTATGGGTAAACAAGCTGGGGGCAATGAACTGATAGCCATGGCTCACGGCGACAGGAGATGAATACCGTCAAAGCAAGCATCGCTCGACTACAGGAGTTGGAAAGCCCTGCTTATGGCGAAATTTGATTCGCTAGCATATGCAGTGTATTCCGCACCACTGAGACGGGGGGATAAAAGGAAACAAAATGCAGGAGATGAACTTGTGGGACAGTCGAGCTGTCAAAGAGAGGCTTCCCAGGTAAGACGCATGGAAGGAGGAGCACCTGAATCGAAGAATGGAAATACCTATATTTGCAGGAGGTGATCCAGTCGACTGGATTTTTAGGGTGGAGCGTTTCTTTGCGCTACAGCAATTATCGGAGCTGGAGAAGCTCCATTTGATCGCTGTCCATTTGGAGGGCGAAGCATTGGCCTGGTTTCAGTGAGAAGAACGTCGACGACAGTTGTGTAGCTGGACTAATTTCTGTTTCCTTCTGCTGGAGCGATTTCGATCGTCCCTCGAAGACACCCTGTCGGAGCAGTTTCTGCAGTTGCAGCAAACTAGGTCAGTGTGCGAATACAGGCAACTCTTCGAACGATCTGCTTCCCAATTCTCAGACCTGCCTGAGCATTTGTTGGAAGCTCAATTCGTGACCGGCTTGCAATTGGAGGTTCGCACCGAACTCCTACTTCTGCGACCGATCGGCCTTCCTCAATTGATGCTGACTGCGCAGCGGGACGAGGATAAGTTTACCCTCCTTCAGCCAACTGGACCAGGCCCAGGTGTGAGTGGAGATGGGCTACACAAACTGGGTTTGATAGCCCCTTCACCCTCTCGGGGGCAACGACCCAAAGTCTTCCAACAAGCACAGCCCGAGCGTGGTCTTCCCCAGCGACGTATGCAGCGCAGCAACTACAGTCGGCCTCTGCCAGTCCATTTTGGTCAGCTTCGTCGTTTCGTCAAATGACGGACTCCAAGCTGCTGCAAAAACGAGAGAAGAGACTCTGGTACAGGTGTGATGAAAAGTTTCACCTCGGGCATAGCTGCAAATCCAAAAATCTCTTGGTATTGGTTTGTCAAGAAGACGAGGGATTGGCCGAGGAACAACGTAACTGGGAGGACGACGCGCCAGGGAAAACAATACAAAACGAAACACCCAAGCGAGATCTATTGCCTCTGAATTTATTTCTTCAATCCCACCTCGAGGACAAGGTGAAAGTTGGGCAGCGGGTATTGTTAGGAATCCTAAATAGCTAGGTTTATTTTATTGGTTCATGTCTTTTAGTTTTATTAAGGGAGGGATATTTTCTTAAATATTGTGGATTCCAAGGGATAATTCTGTTAGGGGAAAGGGTATTTTACTACGTGGAAAAAGAATGGTTACGGAGAGGAAAATCTGGGGAGTAGGAGAGAAACAGAGGCTCTCAAATTCCTCAGGGAAAGTTGGTGTTGGCCGGGAATTTTGTTTTTCTTATTGTTGGCTGATTTCCTAGAATTGGAAATACTAAGATACCTAACACATACTTGTAATGCTAAATAATGCTAACATATTTCTAATTTGACTGAGTGATGTAATGCTAAGTAATACTTTGATTAAATTCCATCTTAACATAAAATGTGTCATATACAGGCATAAAATAATTTTAAAAACAAAAATAAAAAAGCTGATGGAAAGAAAAATCAAGAGTAATACCTTGCTTGCAACTGATGGCTGGTTCAGAGATGGTAGACCCATTCAACAAAAATTGAAATAATCAGTATAATTTGATGTTGCAAAAGTACAAAAATAGAGAATAGATGCATTCGTAGTAATGTTTCACAAGTAAATTACCCTCTTTTTGGGCCAAAAATTGAAGTAGTTAGTATAATTTGAAGTTGCAAAAGTACAAAAAAAGAGAATAGATGCATTCGTAGTAATGTTTTACACGTAAATTACCTTCTTTTTCGGCTTTCCAGCATCTTCATCATCGTCTTCATCATCGTCTTCATCGTCATCCTCATCTTCTTCATCCTCTTCTTCGTCTTCGTCTTCTTCATCATCATTGTCTTCGTCCTCATCTTCTATATCTACAAATTCATCACCCTGAATAGCCTCCCCAGTAAACCAGGAAACAGCATGGGGAATTATCTTGTCTCGAACAGTTGACCTGATTAAAGCACAAAAAGTAAAAAATGCAACTAATTATTATTTCAACACCTGTTTTAATTTACTAGATTTTGTACACGGGATGATATTTTAAGCACAATATTTGAAGTATATTTTCAGAAAACCTTACCCTATATCATAATCTTGCTCCATTTGGTTTTGAAGTTCCTCAGCCTGACAAAAAGAAAGAAGACGAGTAAATAGACAACCACCTAAATCATTCATCAACAGAAGACTATTTCCATACAGTATCTTCATCAATATCTTCATCCTCTCCTGGTACTTGAGGAGGATTAAAGAAGTTGAAGAAACTTTCACAATTTTCGGTCTTTGTAATTGGCTTCGCATTTTTTGATCCCTTCTTAGGCTTTTTCTTAAGCAATTTTTGAGTCAAACATTTTCCTGGGTACCACTCAATTTCAGTCCTAAAAAAATGAAATACTAGTCAATTTTCAATGAAGTAAAATAGAGAAACAAAAAAAAATAAAATAAAATAAAATCATTTCTCTGTTATGTAGTGAATAATCAATCAAATAAATGCAAGCACAGAAACTTACCCAATTGCCTTTTCTAATATTGGTTCGTCTTCATCAATCATATGATATATCTTTGTCAGCAATGGGTTCTTAAAATAAGGATTAGTATCAAAGAAGAACTCAAGTTTGAATCCCTTGGGGTTATCAATTCTGCACCATTTTATGTCTTTGAGATATTTGAGAGCTCCTTCATCACGTTCAGAAATCTGATTCACCCAAAAAAATAGAAATCAAAGCATATTAGTCCACTAGTTTAGCAATTCTTTCTATCGCAAATGCAAATGCATGCCATGCTAAAGCAACTAACCTCCTCAGCTAGCACTTCATTATTTTTCATTGCAGTAAGCCAGAAATCAGGCACTCCTTTTTCTGCAAAACAATTCAATCACTTGCTAAACTTCTGTCAAAAAATTCAATGAAAGCATATTGATACCTTCATCGGCCTTTTCCTCATCTTGACCCATAACTTCAAGAGTAGCCCCTTCAGCTTCAGTAACACCATTTACTATTTCATATCTCTGAAAATATCCATGAAATTAGTAAGCAAAATGCAGATATCAAAAGCAATTAGGAAGCAAAAGTTTGAATAGCCATTGGCAATCAGATACCAGGACAGAATATGAGGATTGAGCAATGTGTGCCAAGATATTAGATTTCATATATAAAAGAAATAAAACTTCATTAATTTTAGATTCTCATTGTCAGAAAGTTATAAAAATGAATGACCGATTAATTGCACTCAAAATGCAAGGGACATGATTCCATATGAAATCCACATAGCAAACACAGTGCTCAAGCAAAAGTTATAAGACAACAAAAGAATATAGTACCTTGGCATATAGTGGTTGATAGAGCTTCTGATATTTAGCTTCAAGAGCTGCTCTTTCTTCAAAAAACTTTTCCTCTATCTCGTCATGTTGGCTCTGTTCAAATGAAAGCATTACCCAGAGGTATTCAAGCCGAAGCAAAGTAAAGATTAACACATACATCAAATATAAAATCCAAAATAGCAGATAACTGGCATCCAAATAATTTCTGAACATCAGCTATTACAACAAATCTGCTGAGAGACTAGCACCAAAATGATTTTATGTTACTAAGTATCATAAAATTCTCCAGTATTATAGATATTCAAATATATCGCTTGACAACGTGCCTGTTCCTGTTGAAGAATGAGCCAGCAACTCTAAGATGAGATTTAAAATATAAAACTAGGACAGCTATTCTCAAACTTTCAATTGCAAGCAACGGGCAAAACAACTGCATTTCTAGAGTAAATGGTTAACTAGATATATATAAGAAAACAGTTTGATGTCCATCACGATGCCTAAAATCAGTAGCAAATAATCATTCCAAAATAAAACAACATGCCTGGATTTCCCTCAGAACTTCCACACGCTTCCGAACTTTGGGTGTTAGGTTCTCAAGGACATCAGAGTGCTGCCCAGCTAGGCTCTGTATCTTATTCTGAACAGTGCAAAAATAAAAGCCAGTAACTCAACCATAATCCATAAACAATTTGAGAAGAGTGAATAATAGCTTCTGCTCATTGGGACGTGAAAAAGGAAACTAATAATCCACAGAAAAAAAGGTAGCAGAGTACTTCACTCAAAAACTCCTAAAACATCCTATATAATTACAATCTTCTTCTCTCGAATTAGTTCCCGCCGAATTATTATCCATTCGGCATACAAGCAATTGAAGTTACCTTGAGAGCATTAACAAGACCTGCTCGATCTTCCTCGTTGAGAGCTTAGCAGAAAACAGAAAATAAACTCATCAACTAAACTAATTAGAAGAATACAAAAGCATTAAAAAAAGTAATAGTACAGAGCATCGGAGAGAGAGAGAGAGAGAGAGAGAGTACCAGAACCGAGATCCGACATGCTGAAACTATCCTTGCCGCTGCTCATTGAAGAGCGAAGAAGAGGAGCGACAGAAGTGGAGGAGGCAGAAGGAGGAAAGCTAAAACCCTAGAAAAACGATAGAGCCGCTCAAGGGAACTTCCCCTCAATCCTCGCTTCGCATCTCAAAAACCTAACACTCTCACCTTTTATTATATCAGATGAGCCGTCAGGTCTGGCGCATCCGCAGCAGAAGAAAATGATTTTTTTTATTGGGCCGTTTGGGCTGGGTTCTTCAAATCCCATTATTTTCAATTTCTGAGGAAACCTATTATTTTTAATATATATATATATATATTATTTTCAAAATTTATATTTGGTCATGTAATAAATAGGTTCAACAGTTTTGATTTCTTTTTATATTCTAGTCGGTTAGAACGATGTCATTTTTCCATTCAATTGTATGATTTACTACTTTGTTACGAGTGGTTAGATGAAAAAATTTAAAACGAGATGAAAAAATAAAAATAAAAAAATAAGTGAGACAAAATCGTAACATTTAATAGGTGATTTTCTTATAATTTGAAATTAATATTGCGTTTAATGTTATAATATTTCAAAAAATTTTATTATTATTTTTTATTAATGAATATAAATTGATTTTGTGGCGTGGACATAAAATGAATTTGTCCAAATCACATCAAATGAAATGAGAGATGGATGGGGAAAATAGTAAAAAAAAATGAAGAATAATCAGTGATGAGAACTAGACCGCTGGGGTTGGGTTTACTTTTTCTGCTTTTCTTAAGCAATCGACCGGACCCGGTCCAATTCTTAAATAAATGAACCGCCTGTTCTGTTGGTTTTAAGTGAGCTTAGCCTGATGCTTTTACCTACGTCCTCGGGTTAAATAAGCGGCAACTTCACGTTCCAGTAGAAGTTCAACTCCGATGAGTACCTAATCCCCTCGCTACGGTTTGAATTTGATCAGGCTCAGAAAATTTGAAGCTTCGTTAGGAATGGAGGATACGGAATTTGAAGCTTCCAAGGCTCCTGAAGCACTTTTCTCTTTCTCTCCTTTCTGTCGATCACATTTAAGGAGCGCGACTTATTGTACTCTGGCCCGTATCTTCTCTCACTGCGACGATGATTCTGAGCTCTGTCAGGTTATTAGACCAGGTATGAACTATGTTTTATTTCAATCCAGGGAATCTGCTGAAACTTAGTGTTTTTTTTTTTGGTCTAAGATCGTCAAAATTGTCAAAATATATTTTATTTTCACTTTACTTAGCAAAGTTCTTTGCAAAAAAAGTCAGACTAACTTAGTAATAATGTTACTGGTAACTCTTTTTGCCAGTTTCAGCTCTTAAGAATTAGAAACAGTGATCATATTGTCGAAACAACTGCTTCTTGAACTTTTTAATTTCATTTACTTTTCGTGGAAAAATAGTTTAAAAAACCTTGTTGTTATGATCACCCTATGTTCTTCCTTAATTTCTCATTTCAGCTTCAGGCCACTTAATTGAAGTTTTCTAGTAGTGTGAAGTGAGAATGTAGTGATCGCCTGTTTTCTAAATTATGTACTTTATTCTCCCTTTAGTTGTATTTTGTTTTACATTTTATATTTCATTTTGAAGAAAATAGATACCAGAATTCAGCAGTGCAAGGATTCAAAATGGATGGTGAGAGTTTTGGAGACGACAGTATCCTACAGAAAGAGTTTTATGAAGCACCAAAAGTTATGCATGAATTGGCACAGACAGTGATGACAGAGACAAATGAGAATGCGGTAGTTGATGATAGTTGTTTAGGGATTGGTTTACTGGATAAATTTATTAATAAAGAAATGATTATACAAGAATTAGATGATATTATGAAAGGGGATGAAATTCATGGTCATGACTATATGAAAACCTCCTGCTCTTTGAAGCAAATTCATGGTGGCAATACTAATGTTGTTTGTCCAGTTGAAGAACACCCTGTATGTCCAAAAGTTGTCGAAGAATCAAATGTACCCACAATTTTGTTCTCTTGGAATGAGAATGCGACTGAGAAAATAACAAACTGTGAAAAGGGTAGTCAAGACACCAGAATTTCTAATGAAGGTAGTAGTGTGAGGAAATTTCCTGAAGTGAAACCAAAGGAGATGGACTCTGAGTCACTTGTTTGCAGCGCAAAGAATGAGAAGGGAATTCATGCAGGTGTTTTCAAGGTTAGTCAAGTTGAGGAAGAAGAAAAACATGGACAATATGTTTCTGATGCACCTGTGTTACTTTTGGATGAGAATCTAACTGGTAGAACCTTGGATAAATACGAGAATCATTTTTGCGAAGAAAAAATGATTTCTCCTAACAATGAGGTTGAAAGTGGCGATGTTGAAGAGGGTGAAATTTTTGGAGACTTTGGCATAAATGACGAATTAGCTGAAACTCTGTCCGAAGATTTTGAAGTATTGCAGAAAAAAGTTAATGATGTGCAAATGGCTGATGACACTATGGATGGAAGTGTATTCCTTTCTACCCACGCATTTGGTGAAAGTGCTAGTAATGGTAGAGAATTGAAAGATGGACAATATGATGAAAACATAGTGGCTTTCCATACTGGAATTGTTGATCAAGGAAAATTAATGATAGGGAAAAAAGTAGAGGAAAATGATTTTGGGCGGGAGGAAGGAAGAAAACAGAAAGATTGTGGAGGCACAGAGGGTGTCGACTATGAAGAAGCTTGTCTTGATAATGTAGTTTTGCAAGCTCAGATTTCAATGACAAATAAAACAGGTTCTACATCCACACAAAAGGTACTGTCATTTCTGTTGCAATTTCTGTTTATAGATGTCAATTTTCACTTTTTTGGAGTGTCTTGAAAGGAAATGTGTTGGGTATGCAACCCAGCTAAAAGGATCTCAAGAACAAAAGAAGTAGAAAACAATAAAACACCGAAGACCACAAGTCTGATTACACTCTCCAGACCTGGAAAATACTCTTCAACCCCTCCCCCACTAATATATACTCCTCTGTCACTAATACAACTTCCCTCTCACACAACACCGCTACACTGCTCCTAACTACCTTCCTTGTTTCCGTATAACTATAAAGATTTTAAAGTTTCTGTTTGGAAAATTTTTTACACTTTGAATTGGTTACTGGAATCCATCAATAGACTTGCTATCATACAACACTTGGTTTTTAATGGTAATGTCTCACTCTTGCTTTACTGCTTAAGACCATGGCTACTTTTGTCTTACACTTTTAAGGGATAATGTATGTGGTGCTGTTTCTCATTTTTTTAGATAATCATGTATAAACTGGAAACTATCTTTTTGTTGTTATTATGCTCGCAAAACAAAGTGTTTGATATTAATATTGTTGAGCGTATTGGCTTTTTAAGTAATTTCCGTAATTTAATTTAACCACTAGGTAATCATTTTCAGCCAGATCGTGATGTCTATGACAAGAAAAAACGCATTCCTTCGAAGGAAAGGACGGAAAAAAGAAAGGTATTGCTTTTTCTTATTCTTTTTCTTAATTTCTTCATTTTTGAAAACCATAACATTAATGATGAGATTATTGGGAAGATATTTACAATGCATCTCTTTCTCCCTTGGGAAAGTTCAATTTTTTTTGGGGTAAGTCATGATTATGTTTAAACTAAAAATGGTACAAATATGGGCACATCTCGAGGTGGATAGACCCTGGCCCACAACTAAAAAAGGAAACAAAATTGCAAAAAATTTTCCTTAAACTAGACCATCAAATCTGTAGTTGATAAGTTAATTCACCATGAACAAACAAGGCATGACAAACTCCCATTTCTGTGAAACAATTGAACTAATCCTTAATATGTACGTGACTGCGCACTCTCTGCATTTTGGATTTTTTTTTTGGCTTACAGGTAACTGTCCATTGTTCATTACATTTTGCAGCAAAGTAAACGAAAGAAGCGGGCAGAGAAGAACAGAGAGCTCGGAGTTAAAAGGTTGAAAATTCATCCGGTGATAAAACAGAAACCTGTAGCTCATTGTCGTCATTATCTTAGAGGAAGGTGCCAGGAGGTTGAACTATTATCTTTCGTAGTCTAATTTAATTAACAGGAGTTTACTACCTTGATCAGCATTTTGTATTATGTTCCATATGTTGGTGATTTGATTGCATGCATAATCACAAAGAGTACTAATCTCTTCATTGATTTTTGGTTAGTCTAAAGTCATATATATTGGTGTTATTCTTTGGTTCCTCCATATTATTTCGCCAATTGATAATCTTTTCCATTTCATATTCTTACCTTCACCTTTCAATTTGTTAAAAGAGTGTATCAAAGATGCAGATATCAAAGTAAGAATTTTTTCCCAATCTTATAACTTGGTGATTTCTGCTTTTCACAGGGGGAAAAGTGCAAATTCTCTCATGATACAGTGCCTTTGACTAAATCCAAGGTATATTTTTTCAAGTTTAATTTATAGACTGAGTAAAATGTTTGAAACTTCAAGATGTTATGATAAAAAAATTTTTTTTGCTAATTCTTCAAGACAACCTGATTATTAGAGGAAAGTTGTTCTATCTTAACATCTTACTGACGTAAAGTTGTTGCCCGTTTATAATTTTTTATGTTTGGTCTCATTGCTCTCTTTCTGCATTGTTCTTGATTTCAGCCTTGTTGTCATTTTGCACGTCATTCATGCATGAAAGGAGATGATTGTCCTTATGACCATCAGCTCTCGAAGTACCCTTGTAGTAATTTTACGGCAAAAGGTTCATGCAGCCGTGGTGCAGCTTGTATGTTTTCACACGAGGTAGCTTCTTGCCTTTTAAGATGATTCCTTCTCCTATGCGATTTCAGGCTTAAAATACGTTGTGAATTATTCCAGATTTCATTTGAATAGCTATCTTACTAAGTTCATTTTTCAGATGCCACTAAAAGAAGAGTCCAAGTCTACATCGAATCCGGTAGCTGAATTGAAGTCTCAATCACTAGTCATTTCAGACCCTAAAAAACAACTAGATAATGCTGGTATCTCCAAGCCAAATCCTTATTTTTTGTCTAAGTCTTTAGGAAGTCATTTTCGCAAGGACACTACACAGGATGTGACACAGAATAGCCAGGAAAAAACTTTACAGAAACCCATTGGAATTAACTTCCTCTCTTTTGGGAACTCATCATCTTGTCATTCCAGCACTGTTAAATCATGCAGTTCATCTCTGAAAGTGAATGACACGGGTCCTAATGATTTAGGCATGATTAAATCCCCAATGAGAACAGCAACAGAATGGGTACCGAAAGGAATGAGTTTTCTCTCTTTCAACAAAGCTCCGCAGGACTCTGACAGTAGTAAACTGTTGACCTTGTCTTCGGATAGCAGTTGTGGTGGCAAACTAGTACAACAAAATGTGGAAGAGCCAAAAAGAATGAACTTAATTTCATTTGGAAAATCTTACCCCAATGATTATCATGATCAGAGGCATCGGAAAAATGGTATCAATGCTTCGTCTGATAAGAACCAGAACTTGAGTTCAAGCTCATCAAGCCTGCTTCATACGCCACTTTCATCAGGACAACCTTCGGCTGATAGCTTCACATCTAGAATATATAAAGGCACAACAAACTCAGCTCAGAAGGCACTTTTGTCGACCTTTGCATTTGCTGCTAAATGTGAATCTTTAATGAAAGTGAATCAGCCCATCGACTCTTCTGCTGCAAATTCTGTATTTAACAAGGAACAATAAGGATTTTCAGCTCCAATGGATATCACTGTTTGATTTGGTGAAGGGTCGAAAAATTTTGGATTTTGTCTGTTAGTAGGGCAAGCCTGATAAAAAAAAGTCGATAGTTTTCTATGCATTGCCTACCTTCGTCAAGGAGAAGTCACATCCTAGAATCATCCTTTGGGAAACATCCAACTTTCAACGTGAAGCATAAGGTAAAACTTATGTGATGTGAAAAAGGATTTGGATCTCCAAGGCTCTCCGTATGGTCATTTTCTACCGTTCGTTAGCTGTTAGAGAGGCTTCCCTTAGTTACATAATGTTTTAACCAAAGAGATGTGTTTTGGATTTAAAGAAAGAGGAAGGTATCAACCATCACGTACATCATTGTGATATTGCTTTTATTTTGTGGTATTAAGTTTGATGGTGACTTTGGCTTTGTTGGGAATGCCTAAGTCGGCGAAGAATCTCTTGTTGGAATGGAGGGGTTTTAACAGATGGATAAGGAGCTAGCTAGTTAGTGCCCTATTTCATTATTTTCCCTATATTCTTCTACGAATCTTTATATGAAGAGTCTTAAAGTAGTCTTTTTGTGATGCGCATAAGACGTGGGGATTGTAAATCTGTTAGGGCTGTCATTAGTACTAAAAAAGGGAAGTGCAATTCTGGGTTAAGGTGTTATTTACGCAGTCTTGTATATTTGCAAATGTCTTTTAGCAATATGCAATTTATACTGCTCATAAGATAAGTTCTAATTTGAAGTGTGTTGATGCTACTCATTGAAGGGCAATGCATGAACTTGAAGTGTTACTTATTCATTGATCTTCTATACCTAAGGTAATAAAGGTCAAACAAAAGTTCCTGTTTCCAGAATCGGACATTATACGAGTAGAAACATTAATTAAACGCACGTTTATGGCTATATATTTTGCAGGTGCACTGCAAGAAGTGAGTAGCGCACTCTCAGCCGGCGTCTATATATAACACGATGGTGATATGCCAACTGGTAATACATTTTTCAGTCTTGTAGTTAATGTCGTAACATTCTTCCTATGTGCTACAAAGTACTTTGATTGCTTCTTTGGTTACAAAAAGCTGGTCTCCTTGTTGCTATTGTGCTTTCCTTCAGCACCATCTGTTTAGTCACTTAAATTGATATATTTTTAAGTGATATATTTGTGTCATTTATCTATTATTGAAAATCAAATGATAATCGTAAAAAAAAAAAAAAAAAAAAAGCAGAAAACAAAAACACTAAAAGCGGTGAAAACTTAAAAAAGAAAAATCACACAAAAAAAATTTATTATATCAAAATCGACGTATAATTACGGTTCAAATATCAGGAAATCACAAAATATTGATTATGGTTTTGCTACGAACTAATCAAAATTTGGGTCGCTTCTATGATTTAAAAAACTACACTATCTCCAATATTAGTACAAAATATTATTGAATTTTATTTGTTTTTAGTTTCTATCCATAAAATTTAGGGCTTTTGATTGTTGAAGGAATGAGAAAAGAGAAATCCAAATCAAACTTGCGTTTTGATATTTTCAAACACATGGCACCAAGCCACTCGAGCTAGCCGACATTAGAGCAAACTTTAATGTCTAATCAATTAGAGGGAAGACTAAACTATCACAAATGATGACGAATTAGTGACTTATTAGCTTAACTTCACAAAGTGCCAACCACCCAATTAGTGATTATAAT
This sequence comes from Begonia peltatifolia, assembly GCA_022433055.1. Lineage (NCBI taxonomy): Eukaryota > Viridiplantae > Streptophyta > Magnoliopsida > Cucurbitales > Begoniaceae > Begonia > Begonia peltatifolia. The sequence goes on along the minus strand of CM039518.1, from coordinate 23,093,976 downwards.
AATTATTAACCTGGATTCTGGTCCAAAACGTTGACACTTGTACGCAGCTGTTCTATCAATGTGACACGTCACACCATTATGTTCTTTGTCTTTTACGTACATTTGAGTAGACTGCAGAATCACGTCAAGAGTGAGATTTGGATAAGGACTTTTGTTTTTTCTGCTAAATCTATTATTACAAGTTAATTTGATGATTTAACAAATGTAAATTATTGAATTGATTAAATAATTAACCTCAATTTATTAGCATAACTAAAACTGTATATAATTTTTAATAAACTCGATAGGAAAAATAGATCCACTCTCGTGTGAAATTGATTGGAATTCGGAAAGAAGAAAAAAGACCATAATCCAACTCAGCTTCTGATGCTGACACGTGGAAATCATGCAGAGTTTAACCAGCAATGACTACATCATCCTCACCGTAGAAACTCCCCTCCCAAAGATGTCAAGGCTAGTAATAGTATTTATTAATTGATAAGGATTACAGATCCTATGAAAGTTTAACACGTGACAGTCAAAGTCAACAATTGTCTGATTTCTTTAAAGACTATGCTATTAAACAACTTTGCAGATTTTTCATAATTCAATAAACCCGTAACTCGTTTTAATTTTACACTATGATCTAACATTTTCACGTGTCCATCAATCTGAATTATTAGAGATGAGATTAGATAATAGAATTTAACGTTATTTAATTTATAAATCATAGAATAATGTATTAATTTTGTTTAGTCAAACCAAGTTGAAACACAAATAATAATCATCAGGTTCTCAACGCGTGGCATTTGCTTTACAGGAGCATGGCCCACAGTATCCGAGGAGTTGGAAGGGGAGGATTTGCTATTAATTCATCAATATCACCTCGGAAGAGAATCAAACGGTCTTGCTTTCATCACAAGTGGGCCCACATTAAAAAGTTTGCTTTTTTAATAGGACTGACCGCATCCTATTTTTTAGACACGTAGCGCTAGTGGAGGTAGCTTCTTGTTTTATGGGTGCTACTACAAGGCATTCTTCTCTCCGCTGAGCTCCCATCTTTCCTCCAACTCGCGCATTTGCTCTTTGCGATCTTTCACCGGAACCAATTTCTTGATCTCTGTCAGAATTAACGAAGACGGTGATGCTGGAAAGCGATGGACGTGGAGAGGTGAGAGTTGATCGCGCAGGCGGTGGTACTATTTTTCCGTTTTTATCCTCGCCGCTGTGTCCAAATTACGACTGCTCTGCTGAAACAGAGTATGTCCAAGAAGGGAAATTAGGGTTAGTTGATGGTGACTGTGATTACGAAGCCAATAAAGTTAGTGTGAGTTTTAGCATCAGTGGTTCTCGTGGAAACAGCTGTGACGGTGGAGTTGGGGTCACCGGTGGATCGTCGTCGCCGTCTTCTTCTTCCTGTTTATCGAGTGGGTTGATCAACTCTGAAATGGGGTGTTCTCCACTGTCGGAGAAAAGCTGGAGCATGGTACAGATAAAAAATGAGAGTATTGAAGCTGTTGATGGAGTTGAAGGTGGAGCTTGGGGTTATAGTTATGGTCGCAATAGATCTTTCTCATCGTCTTTGTCTGCTTGTTTTCCAAAGCCAATGGAGGGTTTACACGAGATGGGACCGCCTCCATTTCTTAAGAAGACATTTGAAATGGTCGAGGACCCAGAATCGGATCCAATTGTGTCGTGGAATCTACATCATGACGGTTTTATTGTTTGGGATTCCCACGAATTCTCCAAAAAATTGCTTCCAAAATATTTCAAGCACGGCAATTTCTCAAGCTTCATTCGCCAACTGAATACCTATGTAAGCGATTGCAGTACTGTTACTTTAAACATTAGTGTCTTTAGACCATGATTAGTAGTTTTCATGTCTTCCAACTATCTTTGAGCCTAATATTGTCTTTTAATTGGTAACTGATAAATCAGAAGATGACTCTACATCTCTAAGCACTTCATTAATACACAGTTGTTTTCCTTTTCAGTCTTCGCCTGTACATAATTTGTATATAATTGTTTACCACTTTCTTTTTCTCTTTCTATTTGCAAAATTGGTATTGTGAAGACTATGAATATGAACTATTTCCTTCCTTTTGGTTGAGCAGTGTGTTCTTTAATCCAAAATTTTCAAACATTTTCTTGTTTTTTGTTGAGTTTCTTGATGTATTGATTCAGGGTTTTAGGAAGATTGGCACAGATAGATGGGAGTTTGCAAATGAAGGGTTTCAAGGAGGGAAGAAGCATTTGCTGAAGACCATAAAGAGAAGGAGTCGGTATAACAAGCAGCAACTAATCGCCATAACTGGTTTAAACTTAGCAGAATCAGGGGCTGATGGAGAACTTGAAACTCTAAAGAAAGATCAAGATGCTTTGAAAGAAGAAATCCTGAAACTCAGGGAAGAGTACGAGGAATCACGAAATAAACTTACTGTTGTCGAAGAGCATATTCGAGGTGCGGAATGTAAGCAGCAACAAATGCTTTCTTTCCTCATCAAAATGGTTAAAACTCCCTCCTTTGTTCACCAATTGATGCGAAAAAGAACGCATAGAAATGGGCTTGATGCGGATGAACTTTGCAAAAGACGAAGATTGCTCCCAGCTGGTGGCCTTGAGAGCTTATGCCAAACTTCCATTAATGCCTGTCAAGCGATCATGGCTTCACGATCTGATCTCAGTGATGCATCTTTCAAGCCCGAGGTTCCTCGCCAGCTTGAAACACCATTCCAAGCCTCCATTATTGACAAATCATGCAGTTTTCTTCAGGGTCATAGAGCTGTGGATACTTCATCAGCCTATCTCGTGACGTCTGAGGCCGAGAATCCTATAATTGATGCAGAATTAATGGTGAATGAGTCCAAGCTTTATCTTGAATTGGAGAACTTGGTTAGAAAGCCACATGACTGGGGAGGTTACATAAGCAGTCATGTTGCCCAAGGGTGCGTTGGATTTATGCCTTGATGCAACAGATAATGCAGACAAAATCAACTCCCGTTTCTGGATTGTGAATGCAAAATCAACTCAATTGATCACAAACCCATCTCATAAAGTTGTCTCTGATTACAGATTGGGAAGTTGGATAGGAGCAAAGTGCTGATAGTAAAGAAAGTTAGAAGCTTGTATATACTGGTTTTACCCTTCTACCGCCATGTACGTAGATGTTCATAATTTTCTTCCTGTACTTATTCTCTGTATTACTCTGTTAGTGCAACTCACAAATACGATCTTCTCTATTCGTAGCTTGGAATTCTACTTCTGGGTGTATCCAGACAAGATCTTGGTGTAATTTTGCCTGTAGTTTTATAGTCTTAGTGCCACGTGATTTCGGAGACACAAGCTGATTTGGTTTGGATTCTGGCAGAAATGTTGCAGGTCAGATTGTGGATGGAACTTTTTTGCTAATAAAATATTTGGGTTGAGTTGAGCCACGTTTAAATCCTGCAGGCACAGTTCAATATGCTTCGCCCATGATTTAACACTTGCCAGTTCTCCGAATGTTCCAACTGTGAACTACTGTAATATAGTTTGTTTGGGGATCGAGGTTGCGTCACACGTGTACATCGAATAAATTGTACGATTCCTTGTCTCTAACCTTAAGAAATATCTGGTTTTCCTTACTTTAAGATTGCAGTGTTTTGTTTACGTGGATGTTAATTATCAATATTAAGACGCGTTAACTACCTTTCATAAATTGGTATTGGTCAATCTTCTACTTACTCATATTCAGACGAGCAATGTTAATTTTATATTTTAATTCTTATTTAATTTGTTAATCAGTGTAATAAATAATTTATTTTAATTGTTCATAATTTATAATTTTAATCACAAGTGACAATCATTTCCGTTAACAAATAAAAAAAAAATATATATATATATATATATATAATTAACCATTTGAGTGGAAAGCCAACGAGCCACGTGTTATATTAGAAATGATTGCTCAAAATTAAACCGTGCCAAAGGCCTGGAAAGTATAGGCTGCAGAGGAAGACCACTACCCCTTCCCCTATCTCTCTCGAAGGGGTAGGTCGAAGAACTAATCAAGTGGTGTTGATTGGCGGAGAAAGCCTAGTCAAAGTCAACAATTTTACCCTTCGTGGACCAGTAAGGTCAGGAGTCACGACCACCGCTCTTAGTTTGTGCAAGACACCTCATTGATCAAACAAATTAGGACTCTATTAATCTGTGCACTTAATTATAGAGTACAGTAATGACATTATGTGGCCACTCTCTTGTGTAAACATGATGGCATTAAAATTGGAAGACAGACAAGATTGATCAATTGAAACACATAAATCAGGACTGGGCTAATCGTATGAACGGTAGGGGAATCCTAAAATTAGAATATTTATTCATTTTTTTCTTCGATCTTTTACGTTGGCTGGGGCAGGGAGGCTGTGTTTGATGGATAGGCAATTAAAAGCCTTTTAATGGAAAGCTGTCGTCGCTGACAGTACAAACATGTAGATGGGGTAGCTACTAGATAGGTATCTGCAGTTGAGACTGAGATTTCGTTGTGAAAGTTTTTAGTTCAAACCTCCACTTTTGTTGATGATCTGACTTGCTTTTCTAGTGGGTTTCTTTGTTTATCTTGATTAGTTTATATGAAGCTCTGTCTCTCAAATGGCAGAGAGAGAGAGAGAGAGAGGGGTCATGTCGAGCAGCTTGAATGGATTGAGAAGAAATCAAATAATGGCGTCGTCGTCTTTCCAGATCTGTTCGACTTGTTTGTTTTGACTGGTTTCGAGCCTTGCTATCATTAATTACATGCTTTTGACAGCAGTCCTTTGTTATTTTAAATTGAATAATTCAGTCTGTCTCTCTAGAAACATAATTCAAAGATCATCCTCACCGTCATTCTTGCCCGGTATTCTCTCTAATATGAAGAAATTAATGCGTTGCTTTCTTCTGGTGGCGATGATTCTGAGCTGGGTTTCTGCGGAAATCACGCAGCTAGCTTCACGCGATCAACAAGGTTTTCAACGAACTATGTCTTTTTTATTCACTTGTTTTACAACTTTTAATATGCATTAAACCCACTAAAACGTTGATATGCTTCCCTTGTATCCACAAAGTGGCTTACTTTTCCAAACCCTTTGATTAAGCAGAGAAGAACCAGTGTTCATCATCACAAGCTGCACTTCAGCCAATACAGGTACTTGCATTATCCTCTCTCTCTCCTTCCCCGGAAGAAGTTCAAAAAATTCTCAGTTGTCATAAGAACTTCCAAGTCAAGTTTTTTGTTTTTTTAACTGTCTTTCTCACCACCTTCTTGCAACTTCAAGAGAAACGAGAGAGAGAGAGAGAGAGAGAGAGAGAGAGAGAGAGAGAGAGAGAATTGAAATATATGGTTGCTAGTTAATGTGCGGATGTTCTTGAAGGGAAATGATGAAAATGTGAGGATGAAAGAAGACGGTAGAACAGACGAGAATGATGAAGAAGAAGAAGAAGCATATTATTTTTCGAGACAGAGTAGAGTGGGATCGAGACCACCAAGCTGCAGACACAAATGCGAAGGATGTAACCCATGCTATCCCATCCAAATTCCTACCACCACACACTCTCTTCCTCTTCAGTACGCCAATTACGAGCCTGAAGGGTGGAAATGCAAGTGCGGCTCTTCTTTCTTCAACCCATAATTTTATCTGAATTCTCTCATGTTGTCTCCCCCGATGAATACCAACTCCTCTCTCCCTCCTGGAGTTCCCTGTAAATTGTTCGTATCATACCCCTTTAATTTATTCTCAATTCTTGTTTGCTTAGTTAGGAAAAAAAACATGAAGAATCAGTTTGTTTTCTCTTCATGTGCGTAGAAACGCGTCGTTCACTCGGCCGAGTACCGCATTTCCTGCTTATCTGCAGAAATCCAGTCGTTGAAGAGCGGCTCGGTTGGAGGTGTGGGTTCGAGAAACCTACAGTAAACCACCCAACAGCCACCGCATCATATTTTTCCGGACATTATCGGACGAATCATCGAGGAAAATGTTAAAACATAAAAAAAATCACACGACAAAATATACAAGAGTTTCTCTGTAAACTACGGAAGATCAATACACAAAAGTTTCTTTCTTCGTAATAAGGTATTAGAGCGCCGTATAGGTTTCAATCTTTGATCTTTCAGATTTCCACGCGACTCAGTTGGAAAGGGCACCGCGACGGCAGCATTGTCAGGATGACTCAGTTGGAAAGGGCACAGCAACGACAGCATGTTCAGAATTTTCAATCTCGAAGTCATCCACGGAAGATTGCAGCAATCCATAAGTAATGGGGATCAGCAAGGTCTAATTCTAATGTCGCATATTCTTGCTGAATCGAATTTTAATGTTTGGAAACAAGTCATGCTCGTGAGGCTAAAAGCAAAGAATAAACTATTTGTCGATGTTCAATCTCTTGACATGTTTTTGATGGATATACTTTATCTCTTTCTGGTTTAGGGTTCACAATACAAAAAAAAAAATATCTTGAGAGAGTTTGATTTACTTCTGATGTATGGAACGATTTAATTGATGGATTTCGTGAAAGTAACGCACCTCATCGAGGATCCATGAATGCGGAGTAGCTATTATACGAAAATGTAGACACTGGGATGAGCTGCATGACTTTAGACACGTTATTAGATGTACTTATATGGCGACGTTGTGGAAATCATTGATTACAGCAGCAAGAAGAACGCATTCTTCAATTTCTTAATATTTTCACAAGGCTTCCCCATGGTCATTCAAGAAGAAAGGCAGCCAGTGATAGGAAATCTGCCTCCCTCTAGGTCAATAGCCTTGAGTTCTTCCGCAAGTCAAAGTAACTCTCAGTATCATAAATTTAAGAAAGACAAGACTTATTGTTCACATTGTAAAATGACGTGTAAAATCCAGGTTACAAATCAAAGAATCCTAGCACTATAATCAGTCAACTTAGTGGAGGAACTGATACAACCTCTGCTCCAACATAAATTTTTTCTACAGCAGAAAATCTTGTACGATAACAACGTCACAGCTGATTCCTTAAAAGCGTTCGTCACAGACCGGCCAACAAATTTAGCTATCTATGTTACTGTAGTGCTTAAAAAATTGGCGATACTTATAAAAGCTAATGCAAGCTTAGCAGGACATTTGGCTTATTCAGCATCTCAGCGGGTATAATGTAGTACTGGAAAATACAAAGTATTGGACAACCACTTAACCTGATTGAACTAATCCGCCAACCTGGAGAACTGTTTGATCAATTTATTCACTCAGTCTTTTTTGGTTCATCAAGTCGTGGTAGTACAGCAGAAGACACATGGGTTGTCCGAGAATACAGAAAATGAACCAGAAGACCATATTTCCCACCTGAAAATAGACATTAAAAATCAAAATTAGTTATCCGAGCTTCTACCAGCTATTTAAAATAGGATTTTAAAGAAACTGAAATTCAAATGCAAGTTCCAGGTTTAGTTGAACTTGGTTCCGCAAAAAATCCTATCATTCATATTATCTGCATTAATGGTAGCATCAAACAGGTTTACTTCTAATTAGATGACTACACAACCTTTAAGACTCTAAGAGAGACAGGAAAATAAAATCGTACATGTTCAATTCAAATGAATCAAGTAAATTGCTAGAAATAAACAAGCATACCATAGAATTTCTGAACTTATTTTGAAGGTAATTAGTGATCAAAACCAATGGAATCTGCAATAAAGAAAAAAAATAATCTCCTGTCAATGAACTTACAACACATATCCACATAGAGAAATGAAATAATTCACCTGAAACATCATTCCAATAAAGGCCCAAAGCTTGAAAATACGGCAAGGAACAGCAATGCACAACTGTGAGGAAAGTACACGAGTACTATGATCAAGAAAAGTGAACAAGGATACAGCAACAGCACATTAAAATGAAGAAATACATCAATAAATAAATTGATTGAAGTTCAAATTGGTTTAAAACAACCTAATAGATAATCCATCAGTAAGAAAATAGCAAACTTTCCTTCTGTAACAAAAATTTCAACCATTAATAATTAGAATATATTCACTGAAAAGTCAAGAATCAGAATATGTGAAACATATATGTTTGAACTAAAATTTGCAATGCATTAATATCCTAAAAATTGTAGAAGTTAGAGAAACAATCTGAGTTTCTTTTTTAAATTGCAAAAGTGAGCAAGGTTGAGAGTTCAATATTCTTTTTCTTTCATCCTTTTTAAAAAATTAATGTCAATTTCACTCTCTAGTTCTTCATTCTAAACTTATTTTACGCAAGACATTTGCGTGACTCATTAATTAGAATAATAATTAAAATAAATTATAAATAATTAAAATAAAATATTAATTATATCAATTAATCAACAACGTGTTAAGAGAGTATAGAATTATACTATAAACGTAATATTCATTCTTAATCAATAACAATAGAACTGACTCATCTAAATCATTAGAAAATGAGAAAAATATATAAATTTGCATTAAATCATATGAAAATAAATGAAAAGTATGCAAAGAAATATTATCAGGAGCAGAAAAATATGAAATTGGACCTTTAACTAGGTAAGGTAGAAAGTCATAAATGCACATAATACCTCATGAAATATTACAGATACTAGGAACACAATTAGGATGCAAAATCCCTGAATATGGAAACACAAAATATAAATGATATTGGACTTGACTAGTCCAAACAAAAAATAGATTTAAAGCAGAAACAATTAATTGAGGGCAATTGTCACGAAAGCAAGGCATTCAGGAGAGAAACACAGAAAACAGTAAGAGTCATATCAGAGGACTTATTCATTTATGGATGAACACACATTCCTATCACTTACCATTTACTGGAAAAAAAGGAAAATGGCAAAAATATAGGTCAAGACATTTGAATGACAGGGTAGAAATAACGCTAACATCCAACCAACATGGGTTAGAGTTAAGATTTTGAAAGTGACTGAGCAAAAATATTGAATGTCGAGATTGAAAAAAACTCAAGTTTAAATGTAAATAAATAAAGTTGAAACAAAAGTAGGCTAATGCTGAGAATCTTCGAGGAGAAAAGGTTCAATACCTTGGGGATCCCTCGGCGGAGACATGGAAAATAGATGTGGCGGGTCATCCATTTATGAAGAGGCTGATCCAAAAAATCCAGTGAATAAAATGAACTTGAATAATAGAAAGCTAGTACACCAAAAAACAACTAAGAAGAGGTCCTCAATAAAGTGTTAACTTCTTTTCATGTAATAAGGAGAAACAGGTCTATATCTTACACATAGTAGAAATCAACTTCATTGAAACAGTACCTCAAGACACGATAACTTTTATGTTCACAATACAATCTAAGAACTACTATTTTATTCCTCAATTCTAACCTTTTCCATAAATAGTAAAATAGGTTATTATAGGGCGCACTGTTGTTCAATTATGAACTTTATTTCTTCAAGGAATATGTGATCTATCTTGTAGCAATGTACCTTGATACAACATAGCTAAGAAGTTCAGAATACAAAATTATGATACAGAAACATAACAGAATCTCTTGAAAAATTGGATTGGAGTAGAGAACATACCATATTCCACATTCTCCAATACTGTTATGAACCAGAGAATCATGAGATCCAAGCAACACTAACAGATCATTAGATTTCTGATTGCACAAAGGGAAGGGAGATCTAAGGAATGAATAATATAAATGTACCTCCTCAACTGTTTTTGCATTCCACCAATCTTTGTAGAACCCACGATCACCAAAGCGAAGAAGTTCAGCTAGTATATTTAACCTATTATACAAACATCAACCTGAAAGTTTTACATTTTCAAGATTTAGTGCTTTTGAAGCATTAGCATCACAGCAGAACTCTGTGCATACCAGAGGTGAAAAAAGCAATAAAACATGCAAAGCCAGATGTATAAATTTGGAACTGAGAGCTTCAAAACCCTCTCTATAGCATATATTAGTTTCCCTTCAAAGGATGTTGTGAATTCTGCACAATTGGATTAATATACTGCATACAAACAAAATGTGTGTCAATGTATCATATAGGACGAAACCATAGGAAAACACATAAACCAGAAAGCTACTTTCAAATGAAAACTAGAAACTTACTTGTTCAACAATGAATCCCATGAATCCAGTGAATATTATCAACTTGATCAATTGTCGAGTAACCCAACCTTTTCTAACACGTGCTGTGCGAGGATAGCTTGACTATGATGGCCATTAACACAAAAATTGGAATAAACAATTACACATCAATAAGAGATCATTAGCTTGAACTAAATTCTACTTGAAAACTACTAAAATGGTACAGAAACATCTCTATAGAACGTTATTATGCAGCCAAATGAATGGCCAAAAAACATTGAAGTTGGATAAGGGTTATCATCAAATAAACATAACTAAGATTTTATCTTAAATGTACTTCCTAAAAGAAAATTACCTGATAACATATCATCGGAGCAACCATGAAGTATACCAAACTCTTGAAGTTAACTCAATGAGGGTTGTCCATAAATGAAGAACTGGGTGCAACATCACCCTAGCATTACAACGGAATTTAGTGGCATCAGAATCAATGAAATGACTGTCAACAAAGCCGTAATGCCCATGTGGAAAATATAGAAGATCAAACGTAGAATTTGAATATTGCATTCCAAAAAAAAAAGAAGCTTTTTCACATCTTATAGTACCTTACTAATTGCTCGAGAAAGTTCTCTCATGTCATGGTTCGCATGCGCATAAGACACCAATTTCAGCCATACTATACAAGCAAATCAATGTCACTCCCGATATCACAGCAGAATCGCACCTGAAAATATAAAACTCAATCAATCTAACTTTATGACATTTGAGGGAAGACCGTTAGAAAATGCAACCGTTAGAAAATGCCATGAAGAAACCAAATGAATAAACAATATTTGTGGCAGCGCTATCCGGCACATCTACATGCTAATTCATTAAAATTTCCAGATGCTGAAAAAACCCCCCCTTAAGTTTCAGATTCTTAATCAAGTGATTTGTTGTCACAACAAAAGAAAGACTTACAAAATATATCTGCACCTGGAACTTGAATAAAAAGGTTCAAGAGATATCCTGCTATCCTAGATAAGACCACCCTTTTTGGTGAGTACCATTAACACACTTTTTTGAACCGTGATACATTGACTAATGTCAGAATGATGTAATAATTTTTCTTTTCTAACTACCAGAAATGAAAAATGCTTCTTCTTCTACTTCAATATTTTCACTGTAAAAAGGATAATAGCCAAAAGTAGAATAGCCATAAGAGAACTTGGCCATCCAAATCAAGGGCAATACTGAAAGATGGCGATTTCAAGGTATAGGAAGAAATGTTCATCTCACTAATATATCATCTGGTAGGTTGTAACTAAATTATAACAACTATATCAGATAAACATAAAGGTGGGAGATTTTGCAGAACAAAATCCTTTTACTCATTTTATTTTGAAGAACACAACGGAAACAATATACTTAACCTGATAATCACAAGTACTGGATACAAGAGTGAAGATGTAGTAATGATTATGTGAAGAAAAGTGACAACCTGCAAATGAAAGAAGCAAAACTAGTTCAATTTTGACATTTATATTCCTACGGGAGAAGTATTATTCTTTAAATAGCTAAGACAAAAAATGGAATCAAAGTAATCAGTTGATAAAATTCAATGAAAGAGGAAAAAAAGGGAGAAATGTTTTCTCTTTGTATTAAATCTAAACTTACAAGTTCAGGAACATAATCATAATGTGCTAATTTCTCTAGCACAAAGGATGCAAGAGGAAAAGCCGGGAGGGTAAGGCTGCAAGAGAAAGCAGTAAGTGATAGATATTCTATGTCATTGACAATCGTGTGAAGAAAAAACTCAACAAATATTTAGAACATGGGCGAAAATTCAACGCAAAGAAATCACATATTACCAACACATCAAAAGAGGCCAATCTCGTAAAGATCTTGAACTAAACCAAAAACCAACCATACTGCAATAATTCAGAAAATGTGTTACAAAGTCGTCGTCGTCTGAAACTCTCTGCTTCAAAATTTGAAATGGCAAGCCTTTGTTCACACGTATGACGGGTATGCAAATATATTCAGAGCGACGGTTCAGTGACATTTTCAATAGACACGCGAAAATCAAATAAAATTTAAGACAAAAAAACCAGAAAAATTACAAGGAAAAGAGGTGAGAACAAACCTTCATCAGATTCTCCAGGATAAGTCTACTGTTTACAGCAACAAGCAGTACTATACAGAGGTTGAAGAGACCTGCGTGGCTCTGCCATTTGGAAACAGAACCATGAGGTCCAGATACGAGTAGAAATTTGTGAGCACGTAACTATGGGAACGTCATTACTTGCACAAATAACTAGTAGATGTAAGTGCACGTCAATCTGTGCCATGCACAATCCAACGCATACAAGGAATTACTAAATACTCATTTGAATGATTGAATCTAAGCTAAAAATTCGAAATATGCATGTTTCTATGCTTAGGAACTACAATACGACTTTAGTTTATCTCGGGCATGACTTCCAACGAAAATAAATGCACGCGATAGCGCGATAAGAGTAAAATTTCTGAAGTATTTAAATGTGCCATAATATATTATTTTCTAGACTTGTCTGAATATTGCATCGGAGCTCAGAGGACTCTCCTTTATTCGCCGATGAGCTGGAGCGGAAGGCCGGTACGCAAACTTAACAGAGTTAACGTCAAAATCTGGTCTGCCTCCCTTCTCCGTCTTATCGCTAAATTCCTTTTCTCTTGACTGTGGATTAAGATTGTCAGCTGCTCCATTCTGATCCCGTCCGACCTCAAAATTCCTCGCGGCCATCAAGCCATTATTATCCGAATCATCCTCTGTCTCACAAGCTTTTAGCTTCCAGGTTGTATCAGTTCCACTATTTCTCTGCCTCCTCCGAACAGAGCGATTAGCTTCTGATCGGCCGAAAGGGCTCGTTGAGGCGGGTGTGATGCTTGTGCTGTCAAACGAACCAGAATTTTCCATAAAACAAACGATGCGTGCAAACAGAGAGATAGATGAAAACTCTTCAAATTTAGGCAGATAGAAAGCTAAAGAGAAAGCGAATACCGAGAACGGACGCAATCAGGAGCGAAAAACGATCGCAACTGGATACGATAGTGCAGTTAACGCTGATTGATCATGAATACCAGAGAATTGCTGGAAATGGAAAACACAAGAAGTGAGCAAAATCACAGCCACGGAGCTAAGAAAGGACGAGAGGCAAAAGAGAGATGTGAATTCTGAAAGGCCGACGCATGAATCGAAGCGAAACAGAGTAGAGAGAAGAAATGGCGAAGTGGCTATGAACGGAAAGTATGAGAACTTGCCTGCCCATTTGGCACTTTCGTGTTATTATGGTAAGTTTCATTGCATTATTATTATTGTTAGGGTAAATTGAAATTTAGAGTTAACACATCTACTAATATTTTTGTATAAAATAAACACTAACCTACATTGTCCGAGCAATTTATTCCTTACTTTTAAATTGTACGTTAAATGATACGCTAGCTACGAACATAATAATTTATTTACTTTCTTAAATTGTTTACTTGTTAAATCATAATAATTATAAATAATAGAATAAATTAATTAGTTGTAATTTATTATATTAATGGTAGAACCTTAAAAATAAGGTAAACACAATATTACCCGTGGAAAAATAATGCCCTGATGAAACGCTTCGTTTCATTACAGATAAGGGTAAAAGACGACGTTTCTTGTAACGGATGATCTTTACACATCTTAGCAAATCTAAGCTACACCATTCAACTCCCGCCCTATCCCAAATAGTGGAACGGCGACCGAAGCAAAAGCTTCAGTCGAACTGACGAAGAAGACGAACGAACTGCAGCTCTTTGTTCTCTCCGTTTGACTACTTTTCTGTTTTCTTCCGTCTACGGTAGTGTTGGAGCTTCACAATGGCGTAAATGATAGCTCATCAGCCGTTTGACAGAAAGAGTTCTGATAATGGACTGCGTCGGTCTTGGAGCTCGAAACTTCTCGGCAATGGCCGTGTCTTCTTGTCCTGGTACTGCTTCAGAAGGAAAACTAAGAAGAAGGATGCTAACTCGTAAACAGATTCCGTTGAGTAGATATGATGTGTATACTCGTTCTTTGCTGGTGAGGGCCAGTGCAGGAACCGATAGTTGCGTTGTTGTGAAAGATTTTGCCGAGGAGGAGGATTATATAAAGAGCGGCGGTTCTGACCTCCTTTTTGTTCAAATGCAGCAGAACAAGGCTATGGAAAATCAATCCAAGCTCGCTGATGTGGTTTGATCTCTTACTGAACCAAAACTAGAGTTTATAGCTTTGTTCGCTTTAAAATAAGACTGTTGTTTGTCGCTAAATGTGTAAAAAGAAAGATAAATTTGGACTAATTTATTTGCATTCTTCATTGTCATTTGGAGTTTCGTGAGTATATTGCATTCTTTTCTTATTACACTTTATTTATCTTTTTCAATATTATAACGGGAATTTTTTCTAATCATCCCTCCAAATTGAATAATATTTGTATGCTCTTCATTGTAATCTTCTTGTTGCCAACTTTTGTAGCTGCCGCCTATATCTGTTGCTTCTGATGTACTGGACTTGGTAGTGATTGGTTGTGGTCCTGCTGGTCTTGCTCTAGCTGCAGAATCAGCTAAGTTAGGGCTGAGAGTTGGACTTATTGGTCCGGATCTACCATTTACAAATAATTATGGTGTATGGGAGGATGAATTTAAAGGTATTTTGGTATTATTGATCACTATTTTTTTTGTTAGTTACAAAGTGATATTTCCTTTGTTATCAATATTTACTGCTAAAGCCATGTAAAAGACTGATAGATGTGGTTGCAATTGAATGTTTTGTCATAAAATTGCCTCCTTCCTTGAAACCGTCTTAGTTCTCTATTTATCTACCTGCTTTCTTCTTTTGTGAAGTTATTGGTGAGAATGGGTGTTGGGTGTTTCAATGTAGTTACAGTCTCATGGTGGGGGCTACTTTGATATCCCTAATAAACAAAATCTTTCTGCTTCTTTTTTGAATAGTTCATTCTGTTTCCCTCAGAAATAGTTTAGTCTCTTTTGATAACCTTTAGATCATTGCATAATACGAAATGTGTTTTCATTGTTATTAAATTCAGTATGCATTGGAAATCTACAGATCTTGGACTTGAAGGGTGTATTGAGCATGTGTGGCCGGATACAATTGTATATCTTGATGAGAGTGATCCTGTTCTTATTGGTCGATCCTATGGTCGTGTTAGCAGACATTTGCTTCATGAAGAGCTGCTGAGAAGGTAAGGGAGTCTATATCTTGGATTGTAGGACATCGTGATTTTTTTGGAGATTAGCTATGGTCCCACTCTTTGCTGTAGGTGTGTTGATTCAGGTGTGTCATATCTTTGCTCAAGAGTGGAAAGCATTATTGAAGCTACTAATGGTCATAGCCTAATAGCTTGTGAAGAAGAGATCATTGTTCCTTGCAGGTATGGCTATTTTCTTTTGTTTATATTCATTCTTCGTGAAGTATGAACTTGATGTCATGTGTATAGTTATCATCTCCTGCTTCAACCTTCTAACGTGGTATTATAGGCTTGCTACTGTTGCATCAGGAGCAGCTTCGGGTAAATTGTTGCAATATGAGGTTGGTGGTCCAAAGGTTTCTGTCCAAACAGCTTATGGTGTTGAGGTAGAGGTAGGACTACATGCTATCCTGATTAAGCCAT
Organism: Begonia peltatifolia; assembly: GCA_022433055.1. Taxonomy (NCBI): domain Eukaryota; kingdom Viridiplantae; phylum Streptophyta; class Magnoliopsida; order Cucurbitales; family Begoniaceae; genus Begonia; species Begonia peltatifolia. The sequence goes on along the minus strand of CM039518.1, from coordinate 23,078,279 downwards.
CCACCATAGGTCTCATATCAATTCTGTTGCCATAGATCAGTAATTTACATGGCTACATATATGTATCCCATCATCTCGTTATTAGTTAATTGTATGCATCTTTGTATCAGATTAGTCATTGTTGACTTATGATTTTGTCCATTTTTTTATTGATTTCAGGTGGAAAACAATCCATATGATCCTAGGCTTATGGTTTTTATGGACTATAGAGACTACATGAAGCATGAAGTTCCATGTTTAGAAGAACAATATCCGACATTTTTGTATGCCATGCCAATGTCTCCAACAAGAGTGTTCTTTGAGGTTTGATCAATGCATTCACAAAAGTTTAAATTCTCAACCAACATCATTTAACTTTTCTAGAGAAAATGAATCACAGGAAACATGCTTGGCTTCAAAAGATGCTATGCCGTTTGATCTACTGAAGAAAAAACTTATGTCGCGGTTAAAAACTATGGGGATTCATATTACAAAAACTTATGAAGAGGTATGTTAATTGGAGATTCTGTTTTCTTTTATTACTATTGTCATCAGTCTGGTTCGTGATCTCCCCCTAAGTGCATATAAATCAACTAATTTCTTTTATTTCCTATAATTAACTTACAATTCAAATTATCGTAGCAAAGTAATATAGTTAAATTAGTTTAGCATTTTCAAGCACAATAGTAGGGTTGTAAGTCAAAGTGCAAGTTAAGCGGAGGCATCAGAGCAGTATTTCCTTGCAGGAATGGTCTTATATTCCAGTTGGTGGGTCCTTACCAAACACTGAACAAAAAAATCTTGCATTTGGTGCTGCCGCCTGTATGGTGCATCCTGCAACAGGTGTCAAAAGTAAAAGAAATTCTTTTCTTCAATTACTTCATCGAGTGTTTAATCGACCGTTATTCTTTCCTCTGGCAGGCTATTCGGTTGTGAGATCTTTGTCTGAGGCTCCCAAATATGCTTCTGTAATTGCAAAAATCTTGAAGCAGGGTCAATTAAGTTATAGGAATATGTCAACTAAAGGTTAGCTACTGTTTTCCATTAAGAAATACTTTTCATTATCATTTTTCCCCTCATTCCACGTGTTTATAATTTTCTTTAAAGGCATTACAAGGTGCTCAGCTCATTTTTATTCTTGCTTGCTGGCATGCTAATAACTTCAGCAGATGAATGTATACTGGTGTTAGTGATTTTACAAGGTTACATGTTGTGAGATCTAGTAATTCTGAACTTATTTGTTTGCCTTGTCAGCTTGGGACTCTCTTTGGCCACAAGAAAGGAAGCGACAGAGAGCATTCTTTCTCTTCGGGCTAGCACTGATTTTGCAACTGGATATAGAAGGCATTAGAACGTTTTTTCGCACTTTCTTCCTATTACCTGACTGGTATGGTCTCCTCCCTCCATTCTAACAGTGTCATGGGTAATTTGTGATAAAAATGTTGTGTTAATGATGGTAAAAATAATCCTTTAGTGGAGAAACGACTCAAAAACATCCACCATGTTAACACAAAAACATTAACTAGCAGAGGAACTTCTAAATAGAAACGATAGAAAAAACTGATGCATCTTAAAAAAATTTGAGTCCTTGTGCTGTCAATGTTACAGAAATAGAAGTAGGTTTCATAATCTTTCATCTACTAAGATCCATTAATAATAAACATATCTGACATAAGATGTGGTCGAAGATTAACTTGTTCACTTTTAAAACGCCAACCATTTTATTAATCAAAATAATCGTGTTGAGGTTCGTCACTGGTTTTGGTTAGGGTCATTACTAATAAAAGACGTTCACTTTCTATTTCAATCAGTTATCAAAAGTCTGGAGAGATTGGTTGGATCAATTTTTGGGAGATATTTTTAAAAGCCAATGATTGAATTTTGGTTCACTTGCAGGATGTGGCAGGGTTTTCTTGGATCTACTCTTTCATCAGCTGATCTAGTATTGTTTGCCTTTTATATGTTTGTTATTGCACCAAATGATTTGAGAATGTGCCTTGTGAGACATCTTCTTTCCGATCCTACTGGAGCAACGATGATAAAAACCTATCTCACTTTATAGTGCTTATCAATAACGATACTTTGACTACTTTAGGATCATTTTTGCAAAATTTCTTGTGTATTTGTGAATATACCAGGCATGAAAGATGTCTAAATTGTTATATAACCAGCCGCCACTTTCTGATTGCACCTTGTTTTGGTGACTTCTGGGTATGGTCTTAAAGTTTGGATATGGTTGTTGCAGATGAAAAATTATGATTTTTAGGCTTGCTCTGAAGATGTAACTCAATAATATCCAGATAAAACGAAGAAGGATGGCTTGATGTGTCATCGTATGTCATGTTTAGTGATTAAGCCTTCTAGCTGGCTTTATTTAAGGTTTTTACGTTCAAGGCTTTCAAGTTGAACATTTTTCTAATGTAAAACAAAGTTGACTAAATTTATTAAGAGGAAGGAACGAATCCCCTTCCACAACAGAGTTATCCTCACGCGTTCAGATTTTGATATTTTAATATATGTTCTATGATGCACTAACGCATTAAAAGTCCTCATATCATCCTACATATCATAGCAAATGGAAAGAATAAGATTTATGGAGATGTCAATTAAAATCATTTCATAAACGACTCCATATTTAAATAAATAGTTTGAGTCAAATATAATCAATCTATCTTAAAATTCAATGTGTTGCTACAAAATATATACCCATTGTGATATTTTTAGAGCTCGAATTTTGGTATATTTTATTCAAGGCAATTCGAGATTTATGTTATAATTTTATTTGAAATAAAATTTACTTGTGACTCGTTAATTTACAATTAATAATTAAAATATATATTTGATGCGAAAATTATATTTACCAATCATTTTCCTTTGGGTCTTAATGTCACTTAAACTTGGATCAATGTCACGTGATTTTGAAATTTAAGGAGGATGTCTCCTGGAACCTCCTTCGTCGGAACCTTCTACAGACCTTCGCCTTTATCCCAACGTGGTCATGACTCACAGCATTACCAGCCGAAACCATCCCTCCACCCACCGCGTAAGCTTCTGATTTTCTTGATCCAAAAGGTCAATTCGTCTTCAACGAAGCATCATCTGCGCGTTCACACCTCCTCACACGCTTCCTCTCCGGCCTCCCCCTTTAAATATGGCCTCCGCCCCCCTTCTCCTCCCCAGATTCTTCTCCTTTGCGTTCACACCTTCTTTCTTTCAGTCTCTCTCTCTGGGTTTTTTGTGTTCTGAAAGATTGATCTCGTTTTCATGGAGATTAGCTCGGCCCCCTTTTTGGGTCTGGTTGACGAATCGTTCTTCTACGGCTTGTCGACGGAAATGGATGATTTCGATGTGTTTGATGATTCTTCTAGGAAGAGGAGCGGGAGGGATGGTGAAATGGGAGATGAAGAAGGGAACGGTGGTTTTGATAGAAGCGTACTGAGGAATATGTTGAGCTCGTTGATTATGGAGAATGGGGAAGAGAAGAAAGAGAATAATCGGTGGTTTGTCGACTGTCAGCAAGATAAATCCTTCTTTTACGGCGATCAATCCGAATTAGGGCAATCGGACCAGTTAAAGACCAAGCGAGCTCGTCGGACTGTTTCACCATCTACGACGGCAGCAGCTGGCTTGGACACTGCGAGTTCCGGAATCGCACCGGCGACAGAAAATACCGGCCAGCACCGACGGCTATGGGTGAAAGACCGGTCGAAAGATTGGTGGGAAAAATGCAACCATCCAGATTTTCCAGAAGAGGAATTTCGTGGAGCTTTCAGGATGAGTAAATCGACCTTCGATATGATTTGCAGAGAGCTCGAGTCGGCGGTGGTGAAGAGGAACACGACGCTTCGCGATGCAATTCCAGTTCGGCAGCGAGTTGCAGTCTGTATATGGAGGTTAGCAACCGGAGAGCCCCTAAGGCTCGTTTCTAGGCGATTCGGTCTGGGCATTTCCACTTGTCATAAGCTTGTTCTTGAAGTCTGTTCCGCCATTAAAACCGTTCTCATGCCCATATTCATCCAGTGGCCCGCAGAGAGAAGAATGAAGAATACAAAGGATGAATTCGAAGCAGTCTCCGGGATTTCAAACGTAGGTGGAACGATTTACACTACCCATATTCCGATTATAGCTCCTAAAGTGAACGTTGGAGCTTATTACAACAAGAAACACACAGAGAGAAACCAGAAAACTTCATATTCAATCACAGTTCAAGGAGTTGTTGATTCTAGAGGCATTTTCTCCGATATTTGCATTGGCTGGCCGGGCTCCATGTCCGACGATCAAATCCTGGAGAAATCTGCTCTGTACGAAAGATCAAACAGAGGACTTCTGAAGGACGTTTGGATTGTTGGAAATTCAGGGTATCCATTAACGGACTGGCTGCTAGTTCCTTATACTCGTCAAAATCTAACATGGTCACAACACGCGTTCAACGAGAAGCTGGGAGAGATTCAGAAAACCGCCATGGAAGCGTTTTCGAAGTTGAAAGGGAGGTGGTCTTGTCTGCAGAAGAGGACAGAGGTGAAGCTGCAGGAGCTTCCGGTACTTCTTGGAGCTTGCTGCGTTTTGCATAACATTTGCGAGATGAACAACGAAGAAATGGATTCTGATTTGAGATTCCAGATCTTTGACGACGAAATGATGTGTGACAACAATCTCAGACCTGGATCTGCAATCAAAGTTAGGGATCGGATAGCCCATAATTTGTTGCACCATGGCCTTGCAGGGACTAGTTTTTTATAGTAATCTTTTCCTAGACCTTTGACATTCTTTTTTGGCTGTACATCGTTCTTTTCCATACCCATTTTTAGAATATGATCATTTGTTACATAAATGTCTTATTTTACTTGCAATTGGTTCTGGTTCGGCTTTAGATGGGCTCATCCAGATGATCAACCCAACTAGGTTGGTTTCGGGGCAAGCCGGCCTTAGCGTGTGTACTTGTTTTGTTTCCAAAGGTGGGGAGGAGAATCAACGTGTTCAAATAAGTTGAAAGATTGACTTGAACACTCAATTCTCAACCCGGGTCAGCCCAATGTCGAGTCTTGAAAAAACCCAACCCGACTTACACTCTTGATAATGTAAAGTAGTTCAATAATTTATAAAATTGATATAATATACGTCCAAAAGGTATGGTTAATATTCTACATAGTCCTAGATGTATAATTGGTACAAAATTATGAGCGTATTTCAACAGTTAGCTTTAACGTTGCTATTGCTAATAATCTAATATTATATCTTAATTTTTATAATTGTTTTATGAACAAATAAATGATGGTCAAGTGAAGGGCCTACCTGTCATTTCATCAGCTCAATCGAGAACTAACTTCTAGAAATTGTTTTTAGGAGCTGTTTTCAAAAGCTATCAACCAAACGACAAACCCTTGGTACTTTTGCAGCGATTTGCGTTGTCAAATTGCTTACTTTTTTCTTCGATTTACAGTTTTGTGCAAGTAAAGTTGTTTATGGAAGAGTCCTTTGATCTCACTACTTGCCAAGAAGGTCAATTCTTCTTAGCTTTCAGTTGATTAATGGTGTAAGGGGGGCGGTCTCTAAATCCGACTCAAATACCTCATACCTGCAACTCTCCCCTTTTCTCCTTTTTTTTTTCTCATCTCTGATCTGCCGCACCCTCGGAAAGTCGACCGGAGATTTCTCTTCGTTGCTTCTATTTGCAGGCAATTTCCCCCCACTTTTGCTTCTGGTTTATTTTACTACCTATGAATTTGAATTAAGACTTGAATGCTCCATCTTGTCGAGATTTCTTCTCAATCTTGTTTAATCTTTCATGGATACTGATTTGTGAATATAATTTTGTTTTGTTGATTCGCGTCGCTTATAGCTTCTGATACTCATAATTCTTCGATAGCTTCTTGAAAATTACGGATTAAGATGCGTAAATATGAGCAAGCCGGGGCTGAGAAAGCTTATGAAGTACAGAATTTGATGGATGCAATTCCTTGATTGCTTCCTGCTGATAGAATTAAAAGCCGTTAGATTTCATTTGATTAATTTTGTTAAGGACTAATATCGGACTCTTATAGGCATGACTATCGTTGCCTTGGTTCCCAGTTTCAAGTCTATTCAGGACCATCTGAAGTTTACGTAGTTGTGAACATTAGGGTGATGTTAAGTTGGTTGCAGTAAAAAGAGGAAAAAGTTGAAGTCGTAAGCCTTTTTTTCTAGCATCTATCATCCGCTTAGAACTTAAACCTTTGTTCAATATGAATTATACAATAGAGTGGCATAGAATCCTAAAATTTTAAATAGATTGGAGTAGCTAGAGCATACCGACATATACCCTCTTAAGAATGTCACAGAAAGATGATGGTTTATTAGCCTTATGCCATAAGAAAATGTTTCCTTTACATAGGCTATATCATCTTTCTAATTGATATGTTGATTCCAAAACCAAAAAATGCTTATTTTATGAATACTGAATTTTCATTTGAAGCAGGTGTATGAAGGAGGTTTTACAGACTTGAAGTTTCAGTCTGAAAATACCTCACTCTATAGCTCATATGGATCAGAGTACTCTTCTATGGTTCTTTTGAATTGCATTTGTCATTTAGGAAATTGATTTGATAGAATTGATTCATTTGCTTCTAACTATGAATTGGGATTTGATGGAATCTCAGATCCTAAGGTTGATGAAGTTGGGACATTGAGAAAAGGCCTTGAACTGGTGAAATCAGTCTCTTACAAACATCTTGATCTTTTGAGGCCATCTGCTCGGTGCTATTCAATGTTTAAAGGTATTGTCCCTAATTAACACTCAATTCATCTCTGCAACGTATCATGCTGTATAACTTTTCTCGTATATTTGTTATGTCAACTATCGGTACAACTATTATCTCTCTTTTTCTTATTATCTACCTTTCGTCAATTTACACACTAATTTGATTTGGAATATTCTCTCACTTGGATTTTCTTTTCTTTTTTTTTTCTGTAATTTTCTCCTTTTTCAATAACTTAATTCATTCTAGTCATTTGAAGCTGCACCCTCGGGATATTGTCCTCTTCGGCAATGAACCTTGCATTTTTAGAATCTAAAATTATATTTGTATAAAGAATAGTTTTATCCATTTCTTACATACCGTACCCACCTACTTCTCAAACATGGGATATCTCTGTCTCACTCATTCCGTAATTTATGCTAAAGCTTGCGATTTGTCTTCTTGAATTATAGGCCAGGCAAAACATACTCCAAACCGCGAAAAGGTCAAGTATTCGCTAATCAAAGACGTAGAGGATCATCAACAAGGGCTTTATGACAAACCACTTCCATGCTTTGGATGTGGTGTAGGATGGTTCTCGTAAGTGTTAGAACTTCCTCATTTTTTTTATCTTTTATTAAAGAAACTAGAATATCTCGTTTTCGTTCAATCGGATTTCTGATGAGTTGGAAATGATGTACTGTTATTATAGCTTGTTAACTTACCACAAATTTTAAAAAGGACAACTTCAACAAGATTGTTAATTTGTCTCTTCTCTTAATTTCCATCAAAAGTTAAAATGTACATATATAGTTAAAACCTAAACAACTCTCAAGTTTGTGATAATTTATGTGTTTTGATTTTCTCCTCTAATTTCAACATCTTCTATTTCAGTTTTCTTTCTGGTTTTGCCTTCCCTCTAATGTGGTATTATGCCACATTTCTCTACTTTGGAAACTATTATCGAAAGGATCCAAGGGAGAGAGCAGGACTAGCGGCCTCCGCAATTGCTGTAAGATTCTACTAATCAAATTAACCAAAGCTTCAATTATTTTCTGATTTACCCTTTTACAAACTCGGCCTATGAACCTGTAATAATGGTTACTAAATGCAGGCGCTCGGGTTCTCCATCGTTCTATTAATGATAGTAGCTTTTCTTCTACTTGGCCTCAAATGAGCCTCATTAAGTTTGAGAAAGAAATTTAGTGAATTTTCTAAAGAGAAGGCGATTGATTGCAGAAGTGGAGGTGAGATGTGAGAAATCAAATCCACTTTTTTTTGGCTTCACCTTTTGTTCATGTGAATAGCAGAATGTAAAGGAATACTTTCTTCACCTGCCATGTTTTATCTTCGTATATGTCATACAAATGTTTGATTCTTCCAGAGGAATATTTCTATGAAAATGTGAAATATTACAAATATTTTTATCTCATACCAATATAAATTATCTACATTTGGTCCATTAAGTTATCCTATTCGGGTTTTACTTTCCATGTATTTAGATCGAATTAAGCGGGGAAGTAAAGTCGATAACCATTCTTCTTGATTGATTATGTTGCATAACAAAGTCGATCTAATCGCAATCTTACGATATGATTTTAGTTTGGTTTGGTTTGGTTGATTTTCCTCTCCACCCATAATCCAAGTCCGGTTTAACTGGATTTGTCGTACTCGAGAGAGAGGGTAGGTCAAGTATCCCAATCAGCGTCCCTCACTGAACCTCAAACTTCTTCTCCAATCATGGAAGAAGGGTTTGAATCTGAAAGAGCCAAGCCAACACAGCTGCTCTACTTTAAACGTTACTTGATGACAAGCTGTCTGTGATTACCCACTAGGCTTCAAATTACATCTTTTTCAACCTTCTTTTTTTTTTTTTTAAATAAAAAATAAACAATTTCTCCATGCTCCCATTTTCAACCCTTAGATTAACAAACTTGACCTTATGAGATCTCTTGAATCATTTATGTGCTTTGTTTTCCAAAAATCTAGCAATAAAAATCAACAATTAAATATTGGAAAATGCAATTTGAATGCTTTCAATTGGAGAAAAGTAGAGGGCAAATGGTCAATATCTATATATTATAATTGCATTTTTTTTTTTTAAATTTTTGGGAGAAAGCGCCATCCTAAAGCTTTGCTTTTTATGCTTCACCTCTGAATAATTTCAATCATTGCATCCACCCTCCAATTATTCATCCCTAACCCAACTCAATTCTTTTATTTAACTCTAACAAAAGAATTGATTGGGAGGGATGATAATTGAGGAGTAATAATTTATGGGAAGCCAGACGGATTACAATGTCGGCTGGCCTATTTATAAGTTTTAACTATTTCAGCTAGGACTTTCAACAAACACTTGCAGATCTTTGTGTTTGTCTGATGATTTATGGGTTTTAGGACAGCCTCCGCCAATTTAAATCATGCTTTAATTTTTAATAATTATTGCTCTTATTCTTTTGTAATTTATTTCATATTCTGCATAATTACACGTTTGAAACGTTCTCTAGTCTACGCAAACATAATTATTTTATTTTTATATTTTAACTTTTTAATAATTATAGTTTTAATTGTGTCAGCAACCTCCTAAACTAGAGTTTTAACTATGTCTAACTTAATCTAAATATAGCAGATGGTACTTAATTTAAGGATAAATTTGTTAATAATTTGATAATTATTTTTTTAATGATAAATATTGATTAGGTTATAAATTATAATTAATTAAAATAACTCATTAAATTAAATGTGTTAATTAATGTTTAAATAGATATAAAAATGATGGATTCAACCAAAACCTTTATGAAAATAACAAAAAATTGTTTAATATTAAATAAAATATATTAAAGTATAATGTAAACCCCATTAATTAACAATAATAACAAATAGAAAAACATTATTGTCTGAAAAAAATTATTTAAGGTTGTTTTCCTAGTATTTGCTAACTTAAATCACACGCTCCAGGTTTGCCTCCAGCGGAGCTCTGCATTCGGTGGAACGTTTTTATGGCATAACTCATCCAAGACGATCCACCTTCTCCATGGCTCCCGGCCGCCGCTCATCCTCTACCCCCTTCCTTCCTCTACCTCTACTCATCATTCTCCTCCCGATCATCTTCTTCGTTTTTTTGTTCTTCTCCGTTCCTCCGATTCTCTCTCTTGTCTCTGACATTATCCGACCCTTCACTGTGAAGAAAAGCTGGAACTCATTTAATGGCTTTTTAGTTTTGTTCGCGATTCTCTGTGGAGTTTTTGCTAGAAGAAATGAGGATGTATCAAGCTCTACTGAGGAAGAGGAAGCCCCAGCTCTTGTTTCGGGTAAAGGAATTGAAGAGTCGGCAATGGTGCCGCAATGGCCGTTTGGGCCGCCGGACAGGAAGATTTATTATCCTCTGAGGTCGACGCCGGAAAGAGGGATGAGTAGGTTGAAAAGAAGTAGCAGCTCGTATCCAGATCTGAAACAATTATCGTTGATTCAAAATGGCGACGATAAGTTTCAGTTCAGATTCTTTGATGATTTTGATGTATATAGGCCTCGCTCGAGGTCGCCGGAAAAGGTTATTCCGGTTGATACTTTCAGGCTTCGTTCTTTGATGAGTGTATCTCCGCCAAGGAAGTCACTGACACCACCTCCGCCTCCGCCTCCTGTCACTGCACTCAAACAGAGTCGAACTTATGACACTACTCGCCGGAAAAAAGAGGTGGCGCCGTTGATCGGAGAAAAAAGCGCAGATATCACAAGAATTCAAACTCCAACGCCTCCTCCTCCGCCACCGCTTCCTCCATCACCTGCTCGAGTTCGAGCAGAGGAGAAATACCAGAAGGGGGAGCGGAAAAAGAGCAATGCGAAGAAAGAGATAGCTATGGTGTTAGCGTCCATCTATAAGCAGAGAAAGAGAAAGAAGAAAGAAAAGATGCAGAAGGTCGACGACGACGTTGCTTTATCTTTTGCACCTGATCAACCGGTTTACCATACGAGGCCTCCGCCTTCGCCTCCACCACCTCCGCCGCCACTCCCTCCTCCGCCGTCGATGTTTCATAGTTTCTTCAAGAAGGCAAGCAGAAGCAAGAAAATTCATTCAATTGCTGCGCCACCGTCGGCGATGTCCGTGGCGTCAGTTCAGGCGCGCTCATCTAAAGAAAAGAATCCGATCCCTCCTCCGTCACCACCGCCTAGATCTTCCAGGCAGAAGAACTCCACCAACGACGGTCGGCCTCCATTGCCGACGAAGGTTAACAGTGTTGCCGACGGAGACGAGATTGTAAACACTGGTGGACAGAGTCCGTTCATACCGATTCCTCCGCCGCTGCCGCCATTCAAGATGGCGGCGACGAAGTTTGTGGTCCGAGGAGATTTCGCGAGGATACATAGCGCAGACAGTTCCCTCTGTAATTCCCCTGAAAGAGAAGCCGAATCTCCATCGATTAAGGAGGGTTTACAGTCAGTGATGAAGAGTGAAGATAAAGGAAGGTCAGCATTCTGCCCCAGCCCAGATGTGAATACGAAGGCTGATAATTTCATCGCAAGGCTAAGAGATGAGTGGAGGTTAGAGAAGGTGAACTCCATGAAAGAAAAAGCACAGTAGCACCAGCAATCTTCCAGCTCCAGGTTAAGAGAAAAGCTCGTATTCACCTCTTAAAAACTGAAAATGCAAGTACACTCATTACACGCTGGTTGAACTGGCAAACACAAAAACAGATAGATTTGCTTAATGCTGAAAGTAGACGATTGAAGAAGAAGAAGAAGAATAATAATGGATTTTGATTGGGTCTTACAAGATCAACTAGAGTGACGACGAGGAAGTGTGAATGGTCTCTGATTGTGTTTTTGTTTTTGTTTTTTGTTTTTTGTTTTTAATCACAAAAACAGAGCCCTCAGATTGTTGATTATAGTGGGTATATTTTTGTTCTGCAATTAATTGTGACTGCATTTGATGGGCACTAGTTTTGATGGTTTCAAGTAATTGACTGTTGTATGATTTATTTTTCCTCGAATTGAACATTTGAAGGTGTCTATTCATCTGTCAAATTAAGGGCAAGCGATTATCGGTTGCATTAATGAATGACACTTGATGTCATTTAAGAAGTTAGTGTAAATGCAATGTCACCACCCGAGAGAGACATGAGACAAATTCTTAATGTTATGATTATCCAACAAGCACGAATAGAGAGATAATATAAAATCATAACAAAATGTGTTAAATAAAATATAAACTTTCAAATAAATATCAAACAAAGTGCTTGAAATCATTGTAATCCAACAAAGCTCAAACGTACAAAATCAAAAACACAAGACATGTCGGTTGGATAAAAAGCAAAACATAAATTAGAACAAGAAAAAAGGAGAGATTTTGAAAAAGGCATACTGTCTCATCCTCTGGATTTAGGATTTAGGATTTAGGATTTAGGAGTCTTGATTGATAAATAATTGTTGAGAGCATCCATTACAGCACCATAATCTGCTTTCACCTCCAATGGCGGATTAGCGAACAGGCAACCCATCTCTGCAATTGTTTTAGAATGATAATTAATCTTCGACTGCGTAAATTTCAGCCCATGAGCTGTACTGACCACAACTGTCCGATCACTCGGCTGAATCACTCCCCTGTTTCTTAGCTTAATTAATGCCGTCAATGCAACGCCGGTGTGGGGACAGATGAACATTCCGGTTGAATCTGCCTGCGCCATTGCGTCCATTAGTTCTTCTTCGGAAGCTTCCTCGACGATTCCGTTCGAGTTCTGAAGGGCATAAACGGCTCTGTCGATGGACACAGGGTCCCCGATTTGAATGGCGGATGCATGAGTTGATTTCGCTTTCACAGGTTTGAATTCTTTCAAGTCTGATTTGTAATGGAGGTAAAGAGGATTAGCGTTCGCCGCCTGAGCGCACACGAGGCGAGGAATTCGATTAACAAGGCCTAATTCTCTGCACATTTCGAATCCTTTGTAAAATGCGTAGATATTCCCGAGGTTTCCACCCGGAACGATGACCCAATCGGGAACTTCCCAGTTGAATTGCTGTAGAATTTCAATGGCAGCGGTTTTTTGCCCTTCCAATCTCAGACTATTCAACGAATTGGCTAAATAAATTGGGAGTTCAGACGTTACTTCTCTGATTAGTTTCATACATCCGTCGAAATCCGTGTCGATGCTCATAACTAACGCGCCGTTGGCAATTGGTTGAACCAACTGTGCGATGGAAATCTTGTTCGCCGGGAGGAAAACGATTGACGGAATCCCCGCAGAAGCGCAGTACGCGGAGAGGGCGGCGGATGTATCACCGGTGGAAGCACAGCCGACTCCGATGATCGGACGTTTCTGTTTACGGAGACGGTTCACTTGACTGACCAAAACGGTCATTCCTAAATCCTTGAAACTACCAGTGTGGGAAATCCCACAGTGTTTCACCCACAAATCGTTCATACTCAGGAATTGCTTTCCAAATCGCTCGGCCCAGAAGAGATTCGAATTACCTTCGAAAGCGCTGACGATGTCATCAGAATCAATCTCCGGCAACACCCACTCTTTCTTGCTCCAGACCCCAGACCCGTACGGCCAAGTCGTCTTTCCGACTCTCGAGTCGAAGAGGTTTCGCCAATAAGCTCCATCAAACTTCTTCAACGCATCCATGTCGTGCTGCACATCAAGCAACCCGCCAGAGCGGCTCCGGTAGACAATCTCGTCGAGCGAGTACCACTCGGGGGAATCAAATCCAGCGTTGAACGGCACGTATTTGGCAGAGAAACCGCAGCAGTCATCTCCGGCGTTAGAGCGCTGTCTCCTCGCGTCATACTTAACACTTTCCGCCGGAGACCGCCCGTTTTCTAGAACTAACTGGGGAGATGAGCCAGAAGAAGAAAAGGAAATTCCGGGGAGCGAGGGACGGTGTCTGAGGGAATGAGTTTGAAGTGAAGGGTTTGTATTACCAGAAAGAGGGGTAAGCGAGGGGTTGAAAAGAAGAGAAGAAGCCATTATCGAGAGTGGAGAAGAATGGGTGGCGGTGATCTGTGAGAAAGAGTGACGGAAGCGGGCTTAAGTCACAGCCTTGGATTTGGTGGCCGGTGGGAACATTTTGAACACGTGGTCTCGAGTCTTGTTTTTAATAATTATAATTATTAAAGTAGATATTAAAACAGAACTCCAAGAATGAGTCGTCAATTGATGTCTTATTTTTACGCCGACACCTTATTGTTATGGTCCGATAGCTCCACCTTATTGTGATGGCCTGTTAACACCGATGAATAGTTGTCGATTGACAAAATTTAAAATTTAAAACAACAGCGAAAAAACATCTCCATGATCATGTGCCCTTGAGATATTTAGGTTAATTATCGTACAAAATCCCACGCAGTGTTTATTTGGGTACTACTTTTATAGCACGTGCTTAAATTTCCAGAGGCATCCCACCCCCATACACTAACTAAATGAGGATCTTCGTCTGCATCAAAGAATTATAGTGAAACTAGTGATGAAAACTACGATGAAGACTCCGCAAATAAACAGTGGAAATGAAAGAAGAACGAAACGTACAACAAATACAAGTAATTAAAGCCGAACGTTTGCATATCAACTTACATCGGATAAGGACGACATTCTTGACTTCCGATGTCATTCGACCAATCCCGGAACCCCCTACTTTCTCACAACAATTAACGGAAGACAAGAAAAATTTCAACAGTTTCCCAGCAAAAGTTGTATGTGCAATCATGTGTTTATAGACATTGTTAAGATACAACGTAGTGTTGAGTCTGCAATTTTTCAGGTTTGACAAATGTAACATGGGAGAGATATAATGCTCACTTCTCCCAGAATAGCTGAAATCTATTATAAAACAAGAAATGAAAATTACATTCTCCTTAAATTATCTAACCTAGCCTGCAGGTCACTATCTATGCCACCATCGTCATTTGCTGCTGTTTCAACTTGCGGTGTCTTTGTCTTCGCGGCTGGTGCAGCAACAGCAGTGGATGGTGCATTCACAAGCTGTGCAAGAAATTCAAAATAAAATATAAATTGAAGAAATATAAAATGGAAAGGTATCCTGAAGGATAGATAGAGGATAGCGAAGTGACGAAAATACCTCTTGATTGACATTAATTCCAATTTCATCCAGGACCTGGTTCAACAACTCCTCTGTCTCTTCCTCTTCCTCATCTCCTTCCAAAGCATCATCTATGGCGTCTCCCATTACTTCAGTTGTCAATTCCATCTTTTCATTCTGCATCTCAAATTCTTGCATTATTTTCTGCAACGATGGAAGGTTCATGCGTCTATTCATTTGTCCCATTGCCTTTGTCACTCCTTTCATGGCCTCTCCCATTGCTTGTGTAGATTTCAATGTCTGAAAAAGAAGTTTAAATACTCAAGCTTGTACCATTATAAATTTCTATCAGTCTTTTGCCGCATCTCTATTGCAATACAATCATTGATGCATTTTGAGTGACCGTAACATCCAAGTATATTTAAGGAGCTTAAATTGTACCTGAATTCTAAGAGCTACACCCTGGAGTTGTGATTTAAGTTTGTAAAACTTTTCAATCTGATGCCTCGTTCGAACAAGATCTTTAGCCATCACTTTCACTGCTCCCTGAAACAAAATCACTACTTCAACCAAAAGTATAAGGATGGGTGAGGTGACCCGGGGAATCTGTTTCGTGCTACTTGGACAACCAACTTAGGTTTTTACTCCAAAAAAGAAGCGAGAAACTTAACAAACCTTGTTCAAAGAAATACACTGACAAATGAAGTATCAAACTCGAGGAACATGTGGCACAGATACATAACTTTACAGTGGAAACTGGAACATACCATTTGGCCCTGCTTGGCACTTTTCTTTATTTCAGCTATTAGTTTCTTCTCTTGTGTTTGTAGAGCCTGTCTCTCTCTCTCTATTTCTCTAATGGACTTGTCCAGCATCCGTTTATTTTCCCGCAGAAGTTCTGCAGCCCCAACAAAGCATGCGATCATAAAAAGAACCAAAACAAGTTCAAAGAAAACATTTATTTTTTATGCAGCAACCTATTCATCAAATTTGCTACCTCCTCTTTCATTCATAGACTTCAATTTAGACACCCAAGCAAATTTATATATCTCAAATAGGATCTAATAGAAAACTGAGTTTCTGGTTAGTTTAATAAAATATGGCCATTTCTTTTCCAGTGAGATATTCTATCAAGTTAAAAAAATTATTTAAACTGAACCATCAGCAAATGAGGAGAAAAAGTGAAACTGAAGAATCATCAATCTGTATTTCATTTCAGAATTGAAGAGAAGGTCGACTGATTTTTCACTAAATAATGGATATTCGCCATTTATCAAGCCTAACACAATAGCCGAGGCTCCCAAAAAGTAATTATGCATTTCTGTTCCACAGAATACATTTGATCAAGTTAATTCCTTCACACTAATAAACATTCTACACCAGATCGATTAGCCAATCTCAACATTACCTGTGAATTTAACCACACCCAGACAAGGAAAAAAATACAAATCGAAGAACTATCAACTTCTTTCGATATAAGAAACTGCAAATATAAACTAAATAACACTTGATCTTCATAAATTTATGGATTCTCCAACATGTATTAATCATAATCGGCAAATTCTACCAAAAGAGCCGCAGTAAAAAAGAAAAGAGGCTTCAATCGGTGTGCAAACCTGCAGGGGTTTTACGCTTGCCGAAGATAAAACTCATGGCGATCAACCTAAAGAATGAAGATCTTCAGATTTTTCCGACGAAAAAAATTTTTCTGTTGGCGATTGACTCCGATCAGGTCGTCTTATTCGTTGTGCTAAAAAAATTTGCCGCGTTCAAGGCTTTTTCTCGTCGCGTTTACGCGATGGAGTGGTTACAAACTCGTCGTTGAATAATCAACGAACGCGATTCCTACGTGGCGACGAAGATGGTGGGACCCATTTCTTTCTTCCACCATTCAGTATTTGACAGGGATGTTTTACTAGTTGCTACAGCCAAAACCGGACCGAAAAGTGGATGGTTGGCATGCTTAGGTTCGGTTTTATTTGGTTCAGTTTGGTTCTAAATCTTAATGAAACCAAATATTGGTTCCAATTGATGAGAATAGCGAACTCCCTTAGATCGTTAGTTCATGTGAGTGTAAACTACAAGAATTGAAGTGAACATTCAGTTTTATCATCCAGTTAGTTTAAACACTGGGCGGAGTCTGATTCTGAAACTGAACTGCCTATTTCTAGATTTTTTTGTCAATGACAAAACGTTACCAAAAGGAACCAATACCAAATTGGGACCGGATCAAAGTTTTCTTTTCAATTCTAGTTTGATTTTGGTTCCCACTAATAGTTTTATTTATTTTTAATTGAAAAAATGAAAATAAATAGAAAGAAATGAAAAATAAAATAGTATTTTCGAAGTTTTTCGATTCTTCAAAATTTTTACACGAGGACCATGAACCAAACTATAGACTACGAGATTTGGGATATGGGAACCAATCCTGGACCGCCCACTGTGCAAAACCGACTCAAACCAGATTAAATTGCTAAGTCCGTTCTAGTTCTACAATTTTGGGTCAGGTTTGCACACTCCTACTAGACACGAATCAACCAAACTCATGCACACTTCAATCCAAATAATTAACTTATCTCAAAAGACTACAAAATTAAGTCCAAACCCAAGAAAGATATGCATAACCCATTCCATATAAGTAAACCCAACCCAATTCAAAACTAAGCCTAAAAACCTGTCTTTATTTCTTCCCTCTTCTTGTCACTGCAAGAGCAATTTCCAGTTGCAAATGCTAGTCACCAATTGCCACTTTGTTGTTTGGCACTAGATCTCGTTTGTTGTGAGATTGTCTATTCAACTCATTTGCTGAGGCTCATAGCTTGTCAACTTGTTGATTCCTAGATTTTCTATCATCGTCATTCATAAGCAACTTGTCTTCTCGTCGTCGCACGTGATTTCGATAGCTTGAAATGTAACATTAAGACTTCTATTCTCTGGATAATTTTTGGTCCGGTTCACTTTGATTTCAAAATCAATCCAAACCCAACCAAGTTTCAAAATCATTGTTGATACATGATGGACATTTAGCCCAAGATTTAGAGAAAGATCCAATCATGCTTATCACCTCACCTCAACTCGACAGCCTTACCAACGCAACTAACTGTTCAGCCTCAAGCACACGTGCGCACGTTGGTACTATTTTTTGCCAACCTTGTACAGATCGGCTCGTGCTTTCATGCCTTGTGTTTCAGTAATTGTCTCTCTTCTTTTTTCTAATTTATTTAATCTAAGTAATCATTAAAATTGAAATTACCCATGTTAATGACGCACTGGTAATGGATAATAAAAAAAAAATCAAATGAAATTTTTTGAATATAGTTTTATTTATTTATTTTCTTTACATAATAACACTTTTTTTATTTAATTATTATATTATTTTCAAGTACAATTTAAAGGAACAGCATGCTCACTGCTACAGAAACAACATGCCTGTTTTGTACTTCTGACTTAAATTAGTAAATAAACAATAAAAAAAACTATAATTTAATTGTCGTTTTGAAAAACATTATTGTTCAGTTTTATTTCTTCCTCTCTTTTTTTTTTTTTTTACAAAATAGACATAATTTAAGGAATACCATGTAGGCTGCCCGTAGAAATCCACACTCAGGATACGGAAAAAAAAAATTCCAATGCCGAAATTTCTAGTACAAAAACTCTAAAATGAAATGCATACGAGAGAAATTGACTATAAAATACTGTGCAATGATTTACCCAAACATAATATGTCGGAAGTGGACTTACCAGAACACCGAGTCAGACAACTCGATCTTTGGAGAAGACTCGTTCACTTAGTTCATGTATTGGTTCACAGCAGAAGACTTGAATACAAATTGAAAAATCTATGCCCAACCAAGAATAACTTTTGTTATTCTTTTTTATTTTCTAAAACAAATAATAAACTTTACATGTTCACTTTTGGGGCGTTGAGTGTAGATATTTGTCAAGTATGTCTGATCTTGTCCTGCTATCTATATGTGGTTCGAGGTGTTAGATTCCTAACCAGTGGCCCCAACTTGTCTTCCAACACTTCTCATGCTTGCATTTCTTGGCCCCTCCAACACACTCGTAACTACGAGGTTCCCTCTTCTTTTCTTATATTTTTAACTAAACAATCAAGCCCTCTCTTTAATTATAATTATTGGGTAATTTAGCCATCGACTTAATTGTCTGAGGGCGATATTGTCCTTGTACTTTGATTTGTCAGAAGAATGACTTATGTCTGAACAAAATTTGTTAAATTTGACACCGACCCAGTTGCGGAATTTGCAATTAACCTCTCAACTTTATTAATTAACCTCTAATTACAATTTGGATTCTAATTGCAGAAAAAGATATGGAAAATACTAATTCGATTCTGAAACAGGTAATTATGGAAGGAAGCCATTGGCAATCGCTTGATTAGTTCTCAAGTTTGTAGTTTCGTAAACAGGAAGCTCCTCTTCATATCTTCCGATCCCAACGACAACATTAATCTCAAACAGATCAGAGCTCGAGCAGCTCGAGCAATCATCGTCACCTTCTTCGTCTTCTTCCTCGAGAAAACGTTTCAGAAACTGTCTCTTCTTTTCAATGGCGGGATATTTGAGGCTACTTGGTTTCGAGTCTTCGTCTATGATCATAGTAATTGGGTAAAACTTAACTCTTTTTTGATTTGCAGAGCTCAATTTTCCTCTCGAAGAAGAAGATTTGTTTAGACAAGACCTTGAAAACGAACAAGGCGATGACATACTCACGTCTTCTGCGGCTCCGGCGTAGCACATCTTCGCTTTCTTCATGTTACCCGAATTGAAGATGGAGGTCAAGAAATTCGTAATTCGGCGTCCCGGCGAAATCGGTTGCTTCGCCTTCTCCAATGCGCCGTAGAATTTCGGAGCCTTAAGCTTAGCCTTTGCTAACCCTCCATCCTGCTTAAGGTTTTGATGCTTCTCCGAATTTCCATTATCGGAGACGCCATTTCCCGTCCTTCTAGGTTTCGATTTTCTTCTGTAGTTTGATTCTGTTTCAGAGGAAGAAACCGCTGCTCCTGTACTTGAATCGGAAGAGCTCGAAGCAGAACTAGAAAGAACAGAGAAATGACGATTCTCCATTACGTCTCTGTTGAAATTCCTAGTTTGCTTTTCCTCTGCACGAAAACTATCCATGCCGGAACCTCTCTGTTTCACCGGAATCGTGGGTTCTCTGAAATGGTTCCGGCGATCTTGGTGGAAATAGTTGGCATTCGATTCGTCGAGGGAATCGTAAATGGAGTCGAGGAGAGAGGACGAGAAAGATGGCGGTCTTCCTCTCTGAGGGAATCTGGTTTCCTTCTGAAATCTCTCTCTCATGTTCATCGTCGATCATGCAGATGTCAGTTGGGGAGAAACAGTATATATAGAACCAAAAAGGGTCGAGTCACTGAGTCTTGACTCACTACGACACTTACCCCAGTCTATTAATCATGAAAGTTAATATAAATATTTGACTATATTTAACTTCCATTTTGTAAGAGATAACACATAAAGAAGGATAACAGCATTAGTCGCTATACCCAATCACTTGTAATTGAATTGACGTTTATGTCCTCGACCGGCTGCTCCATGTACACGTGGCACTTGTAGTAGGGCGATTGGCTGTCTGTTAAAAGGTAAATTAGTGTGAGAAGAACATGTAAGAAAACTACAAAAGGGGGAATAATGAGTTGGCACCAATTTTAAGGAAGTACTAAAACAGTGAAGAGCAGCTGTGATGTCTGCTAAGAGTCAGTCAGAGACCGCCGACAAAATGCGAAGCGGTTTGGATCGTTGAAAACAATTAGAACGGACAGGCCTCGAACTATGTCACAGACATGTCTGATATCTTTGCTGTTACTGTTCTTCCGAAAGACTGTCTACTTTTGTTAAAAAAATCTCAACCAACACGTGCATTCACAATCCAATGCATTGCCAACGGTGGCATAAGATTCGCGAAATATCTTAGAATAATCTTTTTTTCAAGACATTATGTCCAAACTTTATTAGTTGATGTCACTTTGTATTAATCATTTTGGAACATTTTTACCTTCCCAGTGTTCGATGAGCTTTCGAGTCCTCAATCTAGCCCAACGGGCAAGCTTGCTTTTAAATAATTGGAGCTGGACTATCAAATTCGAATTAAGCATATACGGTTAAATTAGAAAACTATTTCCGGACAATATCAAATAAAACAAATATAAGTTATTATCGTAAAAGCTAAGATGAGGAAGAAATATAAAACGTCGAGAGAAGTAAAGACGAGAAATATTCATTTTTACAACTTTCAATTGCAGAAGCATCGATTCATTGAAACATACGAGCGTTTCAGAGCATCCATCGAGTTCGGTCTCGCATCAAACATAGATACATTTTGTATACCCTCATCCCTCCCATGTATCCCATTTACTCAATTCCACCAACAAGATTTTAGTCGACGATCTCTGAGTAGTATGGCTGCTCAAACAAGACAAAACACTTGTGTAATAGAAAAATGCCGATACTCATCTTCTTCCCTTGCTGCGAGTCCTCACAGATATTGCTCATTTATTCTCACTCGGTTTTCGTCCCACCATAATCTAGCGTGTACCTCGCCAAATCTTTCTCGGCTGCAAGAAATGTAATAGTGACGTTAGTTTTGATCAAATAGATATTAAAGTTCTACACGTTACAAAATATTCGAGTCAGTTATAATAGTAGAGTAGTAAACTTGAAGAAAAGAAAAGGAAAATTGGGAACTTAGCTTCTTATTCATTGCATAAATTAGGAGTTCATGAAAAACGCTCACTCAAGATGGGAATTCATATCATAATACAAGTGCATTTCTCATGCTGATTGTCTGTAACTGTGGTAAAACTCCGAGACTGTTTCTCAAAAGTAACATCTCCATATTATACTTTCTCAGTGCAAGAGGAAAAATCAATAGCATATACAAGCGAATTTAACCAATCGTCCATAGCTTCCTTGCAGGAAGAGAGGACCATACAGCTTGAATGAGGGTTCTTTGGCTGCTAGTATTTGACGGGAAAAAAATATTTTGGTAGACTATATACCCAAAAAAAAAAAAAAGTTTATCTGGTTGTATGCACATTTTAAAGCGCAAGATTCATGGTGTGTGTACAAGCACATCAACTGATCCAGAATATGAATATTCGGACAAAATCAAACCAGAAACGAAGTACCTGAATCTGACTCGTCTGAGCTCCCTTTTGCCTCCGGGCAAGGCTCGTATGGTTATATAAACCCCTGGTTCATCTTGTTCGACCCATTCAGTCTCAAGATCACTAGCGTTGCTGATTGATAGCTCCCCAGAGCGATCTGCATCTCTTGATGAACTACTTCTCATGGAAGCATCCATGGAAGATGTTTCAGTCTTGACCCCACTAATGCTAGAGAGTTTTGGCGTGGAGGTTGTCGCGCTTGGATCATAGTATTGTCGGGATTGTGTCGAGTAGTGTTCAAAAGAATCTGAAGAAGAATAGCCCATTGCCATTCCTGTTGGGCGGTACAAATTCCGAGGTAATCGTTCTCTTGTCAGCGGCGGTGTCACTGGACTGTCTTCCGCTGATTCCATTTTTAAGCTCTGTAGATAGAGAGAATTTTTACAGAATATTGATGGAGAAGAGAGTTATGAGACGTATCTGAAAACCATTTAGCTAAATAGAACTAATCAAGCAAAATGTTTCTGACGACGGATCAGTCAATAGCTTACCCCTTCTTCGGACCTTGGCGTGGTTGGGAGTGGGAAAGCTTGCCTGTTAAACCTTTGAACATTATAAAGCTCCATTACCTTGTCGAAGTTCTCTGCCCACCACTTTTGTGCTTGCCATTTGCTAAACTTGTCTCGACTAGTCAAAGAAAATAATATAGCCAATTTCAGAATCCTAGTTTTGGAAAAACTTCAATAATAACTGGCAGTTAAAAAATTTCAGCATTCGGAGAATCGAGTCATGTTTCCGACAAAAGCACTGACTTGGTGAGAGTTAAACAATGAAGTCATTTTCACCTTTACGTTTTTCTTGTTTCGCAAAAAGACAATTTTTCATCTCTATGCAGCTAAATAAACTGACATTACTTTCAACAAAGATCAGAAAAAAGTCTTCGAATCTTTATTATAATTTGCTTAGTCAATAATAGAAGTATCCAAACCAAAACAATATGACCTTCCAAGACTAGAAGTTCACGAAAGTATAGCTCTTAATCATTCAAGTGTCTCGATCACGATGTGACACCTTCAACTTTTGACCAAATTGAATAAGAATAATTAATGGAAAAATTAAACTTTATTAACATAACTAACCAGTAAAGTACAAGTAGAAAATGACACCATTTACACCAACTTGATTGGACACGGATACTTTGGTGAGTTCGTAGAAAAGAAAATCCATACTTCTTAAAAAGAAGAGATTGAACGAAAACAAAAAATGTCCAATAGTTAGGTTTGGAAGTGTCAAACCTCAGGAAATCCGAAAAAGAAATTATTCTGGAATCTTTTTTCCCCCTCTAGAAAATAAAGAAACAGCGAAAAAAAAAATCACAACACAGAAAGACCATGCATATCCTTGTTGATAACCAACCTAAGAGTACATGTGACAGAGGTTCAGTTTCCAGTTTTGTCTCAATTTAGCTTTGAAGTGGAAGAGGACAAATTCATTTCCAAGTTTCATTATACTCTATTGACAAATGCCACATTAATCAAAAGACAAGGCCACGGAGAATCAGGGCAGGCGTGAAGAATTTTGAAAAAGTAGACATCAGGGTTCCTAACATGACGACAGTACTCAGTATAAAGCTCCCCACCATGATCAAAGTTTGGCCCACCCACCACCAATCAGTCACAATTGAATTCCCCCTTTTTGACCTTTATTTGATCTCTCTTTTCGCCAAATGCGTAAAAATTACCGTGATAATCATACCCGCCTAATGAAAATGTTTATTAAGAATCGAGATGCTATTAAAGTTTATGCCCGGATGCCCAAAGTAAATGCGCAATGACGTGTATCCCTACAGCGACAAAACAGATAGAGCTTAGACGGAACAACTCGCTGAGAAACTAAAAATTTATTCAGTCTTCAAGTTCTAATTTTTAATTGATTTTTTGTGACTTGAAGAAATATGTATGGAAATTAAGAAATGATAATTTAAGTAGCAATGCGAATTAAGAAGTGAGTTTTAGTTTTCTAAAGAAGAAGAGTATAATTGCAGTCACCGTCAGATCACTTGATAATCTAAATCACCCGTTAACATAGACAAAACAGAGTGTACCTGAAACGTATCCGCTTCAGATCATTCCCGCCGCGGGGAAGCGAGACGAAGGTAATAAGCACGCCAGGTTCTGCTTGGGCCACCCACTCCTTGGGTTCGTTCTCCTCCACAAATATGATCGGATCGGCTCGGCGAATGCTCAGAGATTTTGGGGTTCCTTCGCCGCTCGAAATCCCTTTCAGCCTGGCCTCCATCTCTTTCCCCCACGTTCTCGTCCTCGCAGAATTCGAGCTCCCGGTTCGCCTAAACGACCGCCCAACACGATCCGATTCCACGTCTGATCCGGCATTGCAGTTCTTCGGTCCACTCTGACTCGCCGGGCCGGCGCAGGAATTGCAGTTACGGTATGCTCCCGAGGCCTTGAACGCCATGTCCTTGAGCTACAAATCCCAAAAAAAGAAGAATTACCATCTGATTGAACTCGGAAAGAGAAAATAAGCAGCAACTCGGGGAGATTTTCACGTTTTGATCTTCTCGACAGTACCTGAGAGGTGATAGACTTGATCGGTGTATTTTCCGGCATATTAGAAGGGTCCAATTCATCAGACTGACTCAACGAGTCCTCGCCAGCTCCGAGTTTCTTAGAACGAGCTATGCATGTTAGCATTTTCACCTCCTAAATATAATTTCAGGCTAAGAAATCGAATGCAAATTATCTGCCACAACAATGACAACGCAGAATATATCGAAATGTGAGAACAAATGTAAGACTGACTTGCATTTTAGAAATTAAAACCACAAAGTACCTGTTTCGGCTTTTCCAATGGTTCTCGGCCGCTGGAATCTGATTTAACTTCAGTCAGAAATAAAATTCGGAGCTCTGAATTTCGACAGAAATCGAGAGAGAAATGCAAGCAAACAAACCAGCACACGTAGTCCGTAGGGTTGATTTGAGAACACGGAGAACGAGACGCTACCACTGCCTTTGAGTTCCGTCTAATCAAATATTGCCAAAATTTACACCATCAGAGATTCTCTGCAACACAATTGATGAACCACACAATCAGAAGTCGATAAACAAAAACAGAAAGCAGAAATCGCAACACGTAGAGAAGGAAAATATAGAAAAAGAACCATTTCAAGGTTGATGCAGCGCAGAGAGAGAGAGAGAGAGAGAGAGAGAGAGAAGGTCTCTTCCTCCTAAGTCCTATAATGGAGGTCTTCATTTCAGTGACTGTTGAATTAACCTTTTGTATTACCTGCTACCGGTCATCCACCGGTTACTGCTACCCCGGTTAGTATTCCAAACTATTTGCCACCCGACGTTCCCAGTGAACAGCGAATTCCCCAGGCGGGAAATGAAGTTAAAATACGCTGTTACAAAGCCCACTGGATAAAATCGTGGACCCTATCACTTAAGGCTTCATTTGATCATTATTACTTCTGAATCTCGTAATTTATTTTAAATTAATTCATTAACATAAATAATTTATTATATTAATGAATTCTAACAAAACATTCGCGTACAATGATCGCCGCGACCGTAACAATTTCACGTGTATCAAAAGAGTGTTTCAGATTGCATAAATTGACGATTCCCAATTGGACTAGTTCCATCGATTCTTTAATATTTTATTTTATTTTTTTTTTAATTTTTACTCGGTCGTATTTGGAGAAAAAAATTGACACAAATTGTAGGTTTAAATATCTTATACAATTAGTATTTTGGTGTTTCTGATTACGATTCTCATAGGTGGAGAGAACTCGCGGTTTATCCGTCTCAATAAAATGTATGATGGGTTTGAAAAGTATCAACGACCAGTTCCATCTATTTTTGAATGACTTCTTTCAAAAGGGCTTCTGCTTCGTTGGTGACTGTCTTGGTATTTTGGACAGAAAAGAAAAAAAAAAAAAATATTGTTAGAAATAAATCTACGCTTGTTGGAGCCAAACCCATTTTACGTTTGGGCTTCAGCGACGGGACACAAATCTAGACACTCTTAACACAGCGCAGAGTTAATTTGGAGTAATTAAAAAACTCATTCCCAAATCAGAAACCTATTTCTTTCATTTGTTTTGAGACCAAAAGAAGCCATTGGCTAACAAAATGCATCATTCCACGGAGATCAACCCATCAATGAAAGAGTGCTCTTTTTTTTTTTTAGGACTTGAGTTTCAAAACTTTTAAAATTGATACCAAAACAAACCAAACCAAAGTGATTTTTTTTTTTTTTTTTTTTTGTTTAGGTACGACTTTGATTTTAAATATTTTTTATTAGGCCTACGTTTTGGGTCCATTTTAGTCAGTCTGTCGTGGTTTGAGCCTATTTTGATAGTTCTCATTTGTGTTTTTTTTTTTTAACTTTATATATATATATATATATATTTTTTTAATATCAATTTGCTTCAGTTCTTATCGATTTTTGAAAAAAAGAATCAAGAATCGAATGGAGAACTTCAAATTTACTTGGTTCAGTTCTAAGATTTATTTTTTAAAAACTAAAACCAAACCGTATCTAAACATGGGGTGTATTTTGTTTACAAGCTTACCCACCTGTTTCTCTCTCTTTCCTTGATAAAATTATATTTAAGTAGTCGTATATTTTTATTTTACCCATTTGAAGCATTTAATCCTATTAGCTATAAATGGAGAGGACAGACGTGTAAATTGTTGAAAATGTTCTAATGATGAAGATGGGTGATGTTATATCTTCTTCCAGTAATTCCATATTTATCATAATTTATTTTTATTTCTTATTTTTTCATTATGAAAACACTTTTCTTTTCCGGCCAATCTGAGGGGTCAAGAAGGCATGTTCTAACCAAGAAAACAAGCAAACTAGAACTCGATAGTTTGCAATGGAGCTAACTCAACTCAACTGCGTCCCATATCACAAATGGACTCGGTTTCGGCTGATCAGACCGGTCGATCTCCGACGTCGGTGAGGACAGAATCTTGAGACTAACTCGAGGGCTGTCCATTTAATTTAATCATCATAATAATATCGATAATATGATTAGAATTGTTTTTTTCTAAAAACACATAAAACAGTAAATAACCTTTGTACACGACATGTCGTTGCAGCACAGACAACTAACGCAGAACAAGCGAAGAGATTGGTACGGACCCCACGCACCACCTTAAATTGAAACTAAACATCTGCTTCAAATCCGGGAATCCGTTTGCCCATTAGCTTTGAGAGGTGCTACTATCGTCATCGTTTGGTGAAATTCATCCAATGAAAGATTGAAACGTGGATCAACGTCCAATTAAAATCGTCGAATCAGTGATTCTCCATGACCACTGCATGACTCATCCATCCATACTCCCCCGTAAGTGTAAAATGCACTCTTAATTCTCAACCTATCATTGGCTTTAATTCAATTTTCATAATTTAAATACAATTTATCCCATTTAATCAATGCCCTTAGTATTCTACTTTGGTCATTGTCAAAATAACTTACATTTCTTTATCAAATGATTCGTTATAATAGTCAATATAACTTATCTCGACACAGTCGATTTCACGCACTCACTTGATTTCCAATGCAAATCTCAGTCAGATTATCTCCTAGTCTTCGAAATCGATTGCGTCATTGATAGGTGTGAGAAATTGAGTGGGTCTATAACAAGCCAAAATTTTGATGAATTTAATCAATACATGAGTTGTGTTGACTACAAATCTAAGTTTGCATGAAGAAAAAGTTCCAATCAGCTAAATTGTACTTTACTTTATTCTAAATTTATTTTTATCACAAAATATGTATTTTCACCGACATATTTATCTCAAATAAGGCACAATACTCTGCTCTTAGATTAACTAAATGCAAAGACATAGTTGATAAGTGGAAGATAAAAATTTCATTATTCTCTTTCTCACAAGACCATCAATTATATGTTTAAGTTTGATTGATCCAAGTATCGTCGTGAATATATTGTTAGATACAGATAAAGTCATATGACATATTTGATAAATTTATTGTAAAAAAAATTAGCAAGAATAAAATTTAACAACCTCGACAAGAAAATTAAATTAATTAATTAATTATTTAATACTTTAGAAATAATTCATTACAATTAATCTAATTAATATTGTGACTTAAAATTAATGTAATAAATTATAGAAATTTATTATATTATTTGATTATTTGAACCATAATCAGTTTTAGCAATGATTTCAACTTAACGGCAGGGGTGTTTTCGTCATTTCCTTTAGAAGGTAATCCGAAGGTCCTTTGGTTTTCTCTGTTCAATATCTTAAATGTTTGTTCTCCCTTCCTCCCTCCCTCCCTGCTCAGTTCTCACTGCCGTCGTATCTCCATTAATGACCCTCGAGAAGCAACTCTTGCCCAGTTCGTTTGTCCTCCAGAGACACACTTCTGTTCAATTATTTCTCCCAATTTTAAGTTTTTTTTTTTCGAAATTTGAGGTGTCAAGCAAGTTCTGAATCTGTATATTATTAATGGACGGAGCAGCTGCTTACAACCCCCGAACTGTGGAAGAGGTTTTCAAGGATTTTAGGGGCCGTCGAGCCGGCATGATCAAAGCTCTCACCACTGGTCTCGCTTTCTCTCACTCTCAGTCTTGTGAATTTCTTTGTTTGAGTTCTAGTTTTTTCGCTTCCCTAACAGTGGACGTAGTCGAATCTATTTTTAGCTAATTCCTTTTGTAGATAACTTTCTTATCCTGAGAACTATATTATGACATTGAACTGACTTCGGAGAGGAAAAATTGAGTTCCCCTAGCTGAAAAGATTAGCATCTTTTGATTCTCTGATTTGTAGTGGGCAGCTTCATTTTTTCACTCTGTGGCTTTCTTTTCGCAGACGTCGAAGAATTTTATCAGCGGTGCGATCCTGGTTAGGCTACTTACTCGCTGTCGCGTAATTTTTTTATAAGTTCTTTTTTTGGGTGTTCAGGTTTAATCTTGCATTTGATGTTCACATGTTTCTTTTGCTAAATTAAAAAAATAAATATGTATGTTTCTTGTTTCAACTGGCCTGGAAGTCAGATTTGTCAGTACGTTTTCAACGGGTCTTTAACAATTACTGCTTACATTTTTTTATGTCGACTTTTAGT
>CM039518.1:23005534-23049273 GCA_022433055.1 Begonia peltatifolia | reverse complement strand
GGAAAAGAGAACTTCTCAACAGCTATAGGAATTTTTTCAGCGTCATTCTCATTTCTTGGAAACAAGTGCCGCCTTTTAATTCATAATGAAAAATGAATTCTTCCGTTATTCAAATTTGTTTTTTTGATGTTACAAACTTCCATGGCTTCTTTTGACGAAGACGATATTAAAGTTTGGTGAGTTTGTAGAACTCTTCTGCTGCTCTTTTTAATTATTCTAATTCTATTTCCTGAAATATTTAATAAGCCTATCGGTGCTGTGGTGGAAATAGTGATGCTTTTGAGATTTAGACTTTCTTTTTTTGGTTTCCTGAATTCATTAAATACATTCAAGCTGCTTTGCCAACATGACAGAGAAGGAAAACCTTTGCCTTTATGGACTTCCTAATGAGCAGTGGGAAGTTAATTTGCCAGCTGAAGAAGTGCCTCCGGAGCTGCCTGAGCCTGCATTAGGTATTAACTTTGCTAGAGATGGGATGGAAGAGAAAGACTGGTTGTCCCTGGTTGCTGTTCACAGTGATGCATGGTTATTTTCAGTGGCTTTTTATTTTGGTTCCAGATTTGGTTTCGATAAAGCTGACAGGTAGAGATAATTTTTCTCAAAATCTGACTTGAATTTGGACAAATAATGTATTTTTTTTCCTTAGACTGTGATATGATTGTAGTATTTTTTCCATTTATTATGTGAACTGATTTCTTGGATTGCTTTTTCACACTAACAATAGCGTGAATCCAAATAATGTCTGATTTTGGATTCTCTATTTTTACTATTAAAAATGAATGATGTTTGGTTGCTGACAAATTTCGTCACAGGACTCTTAATGTTAAAATTAACTGCGGCTTAATTTTAGGGGCTTTACCTGTTTATTTGTTTGTATGAATGCTGGAACTTTTGTGAATTTATTCTGCTTCAATCACAATCCCAACTCCCAAGTTTATAACTATGCTTCTGAATATCAAAATCATTCTCTTACACGACAAAAGGAAAGGAAAAAATGACTGGTTTGTCTTGTAAATTTTGGTGAATTTATAATGGGTGATTGAAATATATTACCTAATTGTTGGGTGATATTTATGAAGGAAACGTCTGTTCACGATGATAAATGATTTGCCCACAATATTCGAGGTGGTGACTGGAAGTGGGAAGAAACAGGGAAAGGAGAAGTCATCCATTTCAAATCATAGCAGAAATAAATCTAAGTCAGGCTCAAAAGGGGTAAGTGGAAATATAACATCCTTGTCTGTCGTTATGTTAGAAGAGTAAGAGTAATAATAGTTGCACTCTCTTATTTCACTTTTTTTAAAAATTCGTTTGCGTGTCAAATATCTATTGGTATAATTAATATAATAAATTATAAAAAATAATTTATGGAATTAACTGCATTTTAATTACACTAATAATTATACGACACGTTAGCGAATTTTTTAAGAGAGTGAAATAAGATAATACACTTAGCATTATTCGAAGAGTAAATAGGAAACAACTGTAATGGATAGTTTATGGATAGTTTATATATCGATATATTCTATGTATTGGGTTATCTTTTCAGTGTTTGAAGGATAAAATCATGACCTTGCTTGTTTATCTTTATGCGCTCTCACATTCAATTTGAGTTTACTCACATCCGAGTGTTCCTTGTGATGTACCTTTAATTTTTTTTTTCCCCACATAATTTACAATCTATTAGTTGTTTTGACTTAAGACAATACATAATTTACAATCCTTTAGTTGTTATGACTCACGTCTACTCATATTTACAATCTTTTAGTTTTTGAATTAGTACTAGCCATACTATGTCATTCTTGTAATAGGGGTTAGGCAAGTCATACATGATAGAAAGAAGTGATATAATTCCATATTATTGAGAATAGTGCATTAATCCCTCTCTATATCTTTCTTTCTGTTTGCTGGACAACTGTTACGCGTTTGGAAATGAAACCAGAGAGGTTCAAAGGGGTTGTCGAAAGAAGAGGAAGAAGAGTTAGAAGAAGCTGATGAGGAGGAGGAGGAGGAAGAGGAGGAG
Organism: Begonia peltatifolia; assembly: GCA_022433055.1. NCBI lineage: Eukaryota > Viridiplantae > Streptophyta > Magnoliopsida > Cucurbitales > Begoniaceae > Begonia > Begonia peltatifolia. The sequence goes on along the minus strand of CM039518.1, from coordinate 23,047,250 downwards.
GAGCATGGGGAGACCTTATGTGGGGCATGTGGAGATAACTATGCATCGGATGAGTTCTGGATTTGTTGTGACATTTGCGAGAAGTGGTTTCATGGCAAATGCGTAAAGATAACTCCCGCAAGGGCCGAGCACATCAAGCAATATAAGTGCCCTTCTTGCAGCAACAAGAGAGCTCGGCCCTGAAATCGGTCCCATAAAAGATTGGTTTGTGTTCTTTCTAAGCTAACTGTCTATTTGGTCAAGTTTTTAGTGGAAAGCTCTATTGGCTGTGTATGTAATGGATTATGTCCTTTAGGCTTAGGAATCTTGTTCTTTGTGTTAGTCTGCAGGATTGTTAACATAGTTTATGTTTCTGTGTGGTTCTAAACTGAGTCACATAGTTTATGCTATGTATGAGTGAACTCTTTTGGGAGTATTTATTGAAGGTTTTTAATTTATCATATCATGCTTTTGTAAGGAACTACCACAGTAGCATTAGGCATTAAAAACAGAGGATTTGATTGACGATAGAACTCAGAAATGGAAGCAATAGGCTCTCTTGTGAACCCTGATTCATTTGGTTCATTATTTCTGTAAAAGTTTACAAATACAAATACTCATGAGAATTACCATGCATATGGATTTGGGACAAGCTTACAACTATAAACAATCTTTATAGTACAGGAAAATAGGAAACTATTTACAATCTAATTACCGTAATCTGATGTTTTTGTCCGGAAATATGACATTCGGGTTCGAATATGTGGATTCAATGCTGCAGTTTCCTTCAACTTGGCTCAATTGTGTTTAAGTAGATTTTGCAGCTGCCTTTGACTTCATGAATGGATGTTTATTGTTCTTTCCCATTCCATTACCAATTAACCAGCGAGAGCCAGATTTTTGCTGGTGAGAGGAACCCCTTGGCTTCTTAGTCGGCTTGGTTTCGACACCTGTGATGTGAACTTCTGTGATTCTGGATTGCGGAATGGCTCTCTCTTCAGAAGCTTCTTCCTCGTTCAGTTCGTTCGTCGGTTCCTTCTTACCTACGCTTGGCTCGCGCTCGTCGTCCTCTTCGCTAATATTCTGTATCTCTGCAACTTTGATGTATATTCTAGGCTTTGCAGGAACAAACACTCTCTCCACTTGAATAAGAGAAAGCATAGGTGTACCAACTGGCTCGTAATTTCTCCAACGATCTCGAAGCTGAACAGAGGTAGCTTCTGTAAAGTTGTACCCCCACAAACCCGCCTTTCTGCCAGACCCTTTTCCCCTTTTCCTCTCTCCCTTTGAATCATTGCGAATGGAATCCAAGAGATCGGCATGATGAGCTGCGAGGATTCTGGACGTCCTTTCACTGATACAACCTTCATCATCAAGTTCGCCAGAATCAGGCCTCATCCACTCATCAAGAGTCACGGATAAACCCATTAGTTCATCGATATCATTGTGGCCATCTTCTGCGTCCAGCAATTGCAACCCACCAGTACCCTCTAAACCGAGGGATCCAGTGATGTTGATCCCCTCGCCCTGCAGAGTTGAAAATTCTCGTATAGCTTGTGAGCTGATGTTTAAAGGTGCATCCTCATTGGACCGTCCCGATTGTATTCTCAACCCTTCGATCGATAGTGCTTCGATCTTGTCCATGGCTGAGGGAGCAAGATCTTCAAGTGACACATATTCTGATCCAATTTCAGAGCTGAATGAGTTTGAACTGGAACTAACTTTATTTGATCTCAGCACTGCAGATCTTCCATCAACTTCCTTTTGCCCAACAACTGTGTCATTATGTGACAAAAAATGCCTAAAAAGGGAAATAGAAATGTAGTGAATATAACTCGGGAGTAAATAACTACATTTCTAACACCATTAAGGAGAAAAACCTACCTATTATGCCCTTCCCATGCTACTCGATGTATGTTCTTCCCTGTTATATCTTCCATTGGCATAAGCTTGCTTGCTTGCATAGAAAGCTTTTTGATTCCAACCGATGCCAATCGCTGTACTACTTTCATAATCCCAGAACCCATTTCTGCAGGCAATACTACCGGGCTAAAAACCATGATTAAGCTCCCACCACTTTTAACGTTATCGAAAACTGAGGGATTCATAGAACGTAAGAATCCTCCATTCTTTGTCTGGAGAATTGGACCCAAGCCGTCTCCAAGAGAAGGCAATTCGATCGGCGCATTTTGAGGAAAATGTACTGGACTTCCAAATCCACAAGAGCTGCTTGGAGGAGACTGCTGAAAGGCGGTTTCGTTCAAGCCCCCCTCCTGCATCAATGCCTTTGTCTCCTGGTTTTCCAACTGTTTTGCATTTGTTTTACTATTTTCTGCCATAGTTTCCATCTGATGCTCTTCCTCAGCAGCAAGAACAGCCAATGCAAGATCGAAATCATCAGCTAGGCTATCCCATTCAGAATTTGAAGCACCGAGAGAATCCAATCCTGCTTGATCCCCATCAAAAATATCAGAATTGAATAAAGAACAACCATCAGCTAGAGGCTCCTTCTCAAACCTTCTTAGCAATCTCTCTCTTGGAGAATCTGACTCACTTTCAGAAGTCAAGCCAAATGGACTGTGCTCAATCCCCAGCATGTTTAAAAACTCATTAGCCACTAAGTCATCTTCTGAACTAAGTGACTTCCCTCTTCTAGTTGCATGATCTGAATTAACTTCTATACAAGTCTGTTGCTCATCAAGAGACTCCAATGCCGCAATCTCTACGGCTGACGGACTGATTGCTGATTCCGTTTCTTTCGTGCACATGTTTTCATCAAAAGAGTTTTCACTCACACCGAGCTTGTCCTTACAGTGTTTGTGCTCCCAATCAACATCAGGGCCGGATAGTGAAATAACATTAACATCCTTTGAATCATTTTTCTCCAATTTGACTTCTACCCCTTTTTCAGAGACTTGAAACTCCTCGCAGTAACTGCCACAATTTTCTTTTTCATGATCACACAAAGGAAACAATTTCAGTTTAATGGGATCAACGTGTTCTACGAAGGCATCGTGTCCAGGTTTGTAGTCAACTGGAGTGACCAACTTGTCTTCGTCTAATTTTTTAGAAAGCACATCCATCGAAATAGCCAACTGTTGAAGTGATACTGGCAATACCTCAAGAAGATCCTTTATGTCTTTAACAGACCGAGATAAAGCAACAGACCGCTGGCTACCTTTGCTCGGAAGACTTTCCGTAGGTCGAATAAAGCTTTTACCATCACTTTGACCGAATTTCATTTCAGCTTTTCCAATATCACGATTATGCTGCCTCTTGTTGAATGTATCTCCAATATTTTGCAGATTTCCATGTCCGCTAGAAGTATTAATTATTACAGAACAACCAAAACTAATATTCAATCTAGCACCCTTACCCCTCCCCCTTAGTTGATAACTTGTAGTCCATTTTCCTGAACTCTTTTCCTCTTCTAACTCCTCCAGTGTTAGGGGTAGCAACCTAGTGAGATCGACCAGATGCTTCCCCAAATCGAGCTCTGGTTCACCATACACCGAAGCATAGAGTAAAAAGTGCTTTGCTTCATACTTTGCTGAATGATGGGGTCCGCTCCTACTACCATAGACTGAGCATGTATAATTTAATTCCTGTTCGAATGCGGCGGTTCTCTGATAAACTTTTGCAGGGTGGGTCACCAATTCTCTATCCCGCCTCCTCCAATACACACAAAGACTAACATCATTAAAGACCGGAGGCAACCCTTCGATCGAGTGAACTACAAGAGTAAAACAACAATCAAACCTTCGGTTTCTGACATGGGAAAAGGCCATTAACGTCTTGCTCCATAGGGACTTCTTCTCCTTCTGCCCTTTCTCTTCATTGAAACCTTTTAGGTTCGATTCGGTATCAGGTAAATGCGGTTTACCAACGGACTGCGATCGAAAATTGGTACTAGAACTAGAATTCTTTGATTTTTTTATGTCCAGATACAGGGCTTTCCTTATAGCATCAATCTCATTCAACAGCTTCACATCACTAGAATCCTCGCTAATATTTTCCCCACCTTCTTTTGATAACATCATCTATTAAAGACAATAAAGAGTTCAACATTTCAAAGATTATACAAAATAAAAGGCATAAACCAAACCCATCTAATATTTACACAAATATTGAAAAAATAGACATCCCAAGTTGACAATTTCAACTGATCCATCGTGAACAACTGTCACAATAAATGGATCGAGTTTCATAATCAATTACGTGTTAGAGCTGATTGGGAGCCAGAACATGCCGGTGGAGCAAAATCAAAACCCCAGAAATGCGCAATCCAAAGTATTACTTTCTCCTTACGGAAATGAAATGGGTTCCGAAGCTGAGAAATTCGAAGGAGAAGGTATGCTCAAGCATGTGTAACCAAATAAAAGAATAGAAAGAAATACAGAAAAAGAAATCGGAAGTTTCACAGAAGAATTCAGGTGTCTGAACCGCGTTCTCCCCCAGCCTTCTCTCTCTGAAACTTTTGAATTTCCTCTATACTCTCAAGAAGGAACTCGGAAGTTGGAAGTTGGAAGGGAGATTGTGATCTCGTGAAATCTCGATTCTACCCTTTTCTTTTCCATATTCGTAATTAAATTTGAATTTAATCTTTTTATAAATTTGAATTTTATTGGTCGAACAAATCATTTTTTTTTTTAAAAAAAAGGACAAGGGTCCTATAAATTAATGGAAATAAATATGATAAAGCATGAGTAAATCATAAATCATTATAATATATGCTCTATATTTCATTAGCACATGTGACTTGCTTCACATATTATCAATTACAACTAATTCTGAAATTTAATACAAAACTTTCACGACAAAATATTAAAATCAAAGCATCTTCCATTATTTAGAATAATCTCTCTGTTCACTGTGTGTCGAACATTAATTAATATAATTATTAAAAAAATCACTAGAAAATAAACGTAGCATTTTGTGAAAAAAAATATGTTTCAATAATTGATGGTTAAACTCGGGTTTAGTAGTTGATTACTATCATATTACACAACTGATTTCGATGGAATTTAGTTTTATAATATTGATTTTTTTAGTATTTAGTAGAAAAATACCACCAAAGATATCTAGTGTTCAAATGTTTTAAGGACAAAATAATTATATTTCATATTTGTAATGAAACTTTTTAGAGGATCATTCATCCTCGTTAGAGCGAGGACCATAGGCATTGGCCCATTTCAACTTTAAATGAAGGCGTCAATTTATTCTCGCAAAATATAATCTAAGCTTGATGTTGCAATGAAAAAAAATAACAAAATATTTATGTAATTTCATGACATGATATTTATTAATTGATATAATTAATATTTTATTTTAATAATTTATAATTTATTTTAATTATTATGTCATAGACACACACATCCCGATTACACATCTAGCCTTCTCCTTTTAGTTTTGTAATTGACTTAACTTTTATTGTATTATTTACTTGTTATTAGAATAATCCTAACAAATGCATGTAACTTCTCTTCTATCGTCCTAACCCCAACTAAAAGTAAAGAATTAGAGTGAGGTAGGCCAAGAAGAAGGGGTAGGAGATGAGCCGCGAACATTAGTAGTGGGTACGCCCGAACTAAAGTGAGGTAGCCCAAGAAGAAGAAAGATTAGGAGATGAGCCGCAAACATTAGTGGATTTTACCCTATAATCAATACTGAACCGTGGCCCGTGGTTCTCAATTTTGGGAATTGGAACCGAACAACATGGAATTGTAACTGAACCGAGGCCAAACAGTGAAACACAGTCAATATTCTTTATTGCTTTTGGGCTGACGGGGTTTTGGAGTTGGGGTGAGTTTGAGGTTGATTTTCAGGTACATACCAGTTTTTCGAAATTTTCCATCAGGTCTTGATCAGTTTTCATGACAGGTTCGGTTTTCATAGTTTTTGACCTCCAAAATTATGAACGGAACATGTTCTTGAAATTATGGAACCTAGACTGAACCACAAAAGAGTGGCAGGAGCCGATTATTATCGAAGTTCTGGGCCGGCTTGCTTTAAGCACCACTGGCGAATACACAAGATCCCAAACAGAATTGATAGTGATTGAGCCATTACGATAAGGTTATCCACCAATTGTCCATGGAGAAGATGCCACGTAGGAAAGCGATCCAATCTGAGATTTCCATCTCTCGTTCGGCACACTCCACCACAATCTGTATCCTAAAAGGAACTTCCAATTTCGTTACGGACCCAGAAACTCATTTCAGTTTCCTCTTTTGTCAAGGAGGAGAAGAAGAGAGAAATGGCTTCAACTTCGGCTGTTTCAATGGCGATGCCATTAACACACCCAGCAACCCAGAAGAGAGTTTCAGGGTCCGACGCTTTCTTCAAGCCGTTGTCGTTAAGGCAATCAAAGGCTGCGATTAGCGCATCCAAAACCAACGTAAGGTTCCAAGTTCGGGCCTCGCTCAAGGAAAAGGCGATAACTGGGCTTACCGCGGCTGCACTCACGGCTTCCATGGTGATTCCGGATGTGGCTGAGGCTGCCTCTGGTGTTACTCCTTCTCTAAAGAACTTCTTGCTCAGTATTGCCGCCGGAGGAGTAGTTCTCGTCGCCCTCGTCGGAGCTGTAATCGGTGTTTCAAACTTCGACCCTGTTAAGAGGACCTGAATTGGCTTCTCCCCCTTATGTTTTAATACCTTCTACTTTTCATCTTGTCTCGTCTGTTGTCTATTGCCTTTCTTTGTACTCTGCGCATTGTATGAGGTATCTGCTCCACTGATTTCTCCACAGCCTGTGTATAACTAGTTCTTTATTTCAGTGGTAAAACTACCGAAACATTCTTCATAAGCGAACTCGTAAGGCAAGACATACTACGTCAAATGATATCCAGTTCGAAGAATTACTGTTAACCTTCGCTCTCTGATTGAAAGTTCAATCTATCGGCTTTCACTTCTGCAATTTTCATCCTTTTGCTGTAACTCTTGCCTTCACCGCCCACCGACCTTCATAAGGATTTAATGCCGAAATAGGAATGACACGCGCTGTAGCTTCATTCTTCATATGGACATTTATGTAGTGAGTACGGTGGCCAAATTATGCACGAGAACTTGAGACTCCGAACGGGGCTGCAAATGTATTCGATCAATTGGACGACTGATCCTTTCTTTACCATTATTGACTGATGAGTTGGGCTCATTAGCAAGCACTGCGTGCTGGAATGAAAACTGCATATGAGATTAAGATCAGGTATCTCGCCTTTGCTTTGCGGATGGCGTTAATATCCCCAACCCGAACAAGCATTTTCTAATCAACAACCCCAATAATGATGCACCGCCATTTCTGGAACCGTAAGAGCGGGGAAAATGAGGATTGGGGCCAAGAAAGGAAGAGATATGATTGCAGTGCCAAAAAAGAGAGTGAAGAGTTGAGAGAGACTGCCGAATCTGACGGAGATTCTGAATCTCTCCCTCTCATTGGCGTGTAGAATATTGCCTCTCTCTCTCTACAAAACACCCCTTTGGCTCTGAATTGACAAAATCCAGCTAAATATCGACTAAGCTTGAGTTCGATGATAACATTGAGGGAACTTGTTCCAATTAAAGCAGCCCAGACTAAAAATGGCCGAAATCAATCTATCATTCATCACAAAAACTCAAGTTATGGGGAAGATAAGGAAATAGAGACGAATGGAACAACATGGCTTGCTCTAATCCAGAGATTGATTAGATCTAAATCAATCTACGAGAATACAGATTCTATTTCAAGAATCGAATATCTATAAAAAAAAAAAGAAAAAGAAAAATTGAAGTTTAATCTTTCTACATTCTGGTTCTAAAACTTATGAATAAGTCAGATACAGAAGGCAAACTCTTTGAGTAATCTGAAACGCAAACTAACATAAATAACTCCATGAAAAAAACAAAATTATCAACTAGTGGTGAAGACATACATTCAAAAGTGTCCAGCACTATAAGCCAAGCAAGTGGTGATCAGCCTCCAGCATTTAACGACTTTTAAGCCAATTCCATTGGAGGTTCAATATCTGCTGTAGGCAAAATTGGTGCCCTTTGGTATTCTTCCTCTTCCTTGGGAGGGTGGATGGTGACGAGATCTGGGATGGGTTTAGTTGGTCCTTGCTTTCCCTTAGGATCCCAGTCAAGCATGATCTTCACTTTAATACCCAACACTCCCTATCATAAAGTTAATGCAATCCATCATCCATTTATAATAAAAGGGTAATGCTCCGTACATTACTCTTTGTAAAATACTGATAATGAAACAATCAACAAATAAAATATATCATAGATGTATGATAAATCACTGGGTCAATTAGAATGTAAATCTATAAAGAATGAGACGAACTTAGTGAGCAGAGCAAAATAACTTAGTGAGGAAAGCAGACCTGTCTGAGAAGAACATGTCTTACAGCAGCATCGATATATTCATTTACTGGTTGACCAGAAGAAATCATGTATCCATCTTTAAACTTCATGGATTTCGCACGTTGGGCTCGGAGCTTTCCACTAACAATTACCTATTTAGAGAAAAAAATATGCTCTATTTCAAACAGAAAATAAAAGTGTTATAAAATAAATTCTTAGAAGCCAGCTAACCTCGCAACCCTTTGCCCCACTTTCCATAACAAATCTAAGAACCCCGTAACAGGCCCTGCAGAACAAATTCTGTCTTTCAGTAACATTTCTTGTTCTTCACAGTCGAGACAAAAAAGAAAAATATTGGATTGAAAGAAATTGAAAAAAAACTCTCATTGCAGTTCATGTAAATAATTGGCTCATTTAGCGACGAGACACAGAAAATAATGCAAACCCTCTAAAGAGACTACACTGAAACATACAAGACACTATTGAGATGGTCTCTTCTTTCTCTCAGGAAATCCCCCCTTAAGTACACTACAACCCTTATTAACTCATAGATGAACAATTAAATTAATGTAGCAACCTCAAACAAAAAAAACTAACCAAATTTTAATCATTAATACGCAGGTTGAGGATGCAGCATAAATATCGTCATCTTCCGACACAAAACAGGCATAGAAATCACCAATTTTGCTTTATAGACGACTAACCCAGCAAGGGAAAAAGTGATAATAATAGATTCGTTCAAAATAAAAAATAAAGACGAGAAAAACTAATTGAAGGGAATATTAAAAAAAATATTGATTGAGAAACACAAATGTTAAAACATGCAGTGAGTTGTCCTCCCTAAAGTTGCCACATAAACCAAGATGTTACAAAAGGATTATCATCCAGAACAGAAGAATCTATCCCGCCCTCTTCCAAAACAAGCTCAGCAGAGCAATAGAGTAATATGATTTGTAGACGACGTCAAAGTTCAGAATGAGACAATGAAAAGCTAAACTACAATCCCTTCAGCCGCCAATGGAGAAACACTAGTCACACAAAAACTTATCTTCATGTGTACAAGCATCTCCTAGATCAATAAACAGCAAGTACACCAAAATTTCATCTTTTATCACTTTAAAATGAAGTTAACGGATATGAGCGTTTACCTTCTAACAGCAAGGCCACCTAGAAGCTTGTAACGAAGAGATTCTGCCTGAGCAACAGCACAAAGCCCCCTATTGTTAACTTTCTCGGCATAAAGCTCGACACCACCATCGGGAAACTTAAATCTCTTCTGCACCACAGAGGTTAGTTCCCTAATCCTTCTCCCTTTCTCTCCTGTACAAACGAAAATCGATTACTCGAGCAAAACAACTAAGAAAACCAAATATTCAAATTCGATTTCGTCAAAATTCAAATTAGAACAATAAATCTAACCAAGAACATTTTGTGTTCGTGTAGCCCTGATAATAATCTCAGTGCGCGCTGGCGTCACCCTAACCTCGACACCAGAGTAGCCATCTTCGGCCAACTCTCTGGTCAGAACCTCATTCAGTTCAGCGAAAAATACTCCATCAGCTACGAACTAATCAAAACACAAAAAAAAAAAAAGTTCACGAATCAGCATCGAAGAATGAAGTAAAATAGAATCCAATGGAGAAACAGAAATTCAATCCAAAAGACTGACCTTTCGCTTCTTGCTAATCTGAGACACCATTTTTGCAATAGAATTTGGAGGAGGAGAAAACAACAGCAGATATGAGATCTAAGACGGCGGAAGCGTCGTAGTTTTAGTTTAACCTAAATTCTTTCATCGCTCCTGCCGCGGGAATTTATAGACGAAAGGAGATTGTAGTGTCAAAATCTAGGGTTTGGACCATAGACGGCCAAGATTTTTTCAGCTGCAACAATATATAAGTTTTGCTAATGTTACGTCTTAATTCTCAATCGAGTCATTTATTACTCAGTAGAAATGTATTTTAAATAATTAAAATATATCATTAATTATTTATTAATATGTTAAAAAATTAAGTTAAAATGTAAAATTATAATATAAACGAGCTATTTATTATTCATAAATTTATTCAATTAAATAAATTTATTGTTATTGTAAATAAAGAAATTCTCTAATAGAATACTTAAATCCTTATCCTTGGAATGTCAATCACGGTTAATTTTCTTTAAATTTAGATGAACTATTTCGATGAAAGAATGTATGCGTTAACCTAATTAGCATAACAAGATTTAATTGGCATTATAATATGATGACAAACTATAAAATCGTAAGCTTATAAATATATATTTATATAATTTTTGGTATTTGTTTTTCTATAATTGTAGATAAAATGTTACTCACTCGACAAGTCCGACATTATATATGTATCGAATCAAATGGAGTGCTCGTGTGAATAGTAGAACAATTCTTATCATTTAGGGCACCACGGGAGTCAAATGCGAATTAGTCTAAATTATTGGGAGTCCTAGGATACTTGTTGATATTAGTAAAAATAATTATATATTTTCTATGGCTTTAATTTTCACTCTTTAAAATTATATTATATTTTTTAAAATTTTATCTCATGAGCTACTTATTGTTTACGGATGCTTTATCTTATCAATATGATTCAACTCTCGCTTAATTGTAAACATTAAGAAAACTATTATCAATTTTTAGCCAAATTATGTAAATTAAAATTTAAAATAAAAGTAAGCCCCGTAAAGATTCACCATTATATTATTCATAAAACTAAGCCAAACTATTTGTTAAAATATAGTGTAAATTTATAATTTTTAGAATCTGACGCGACAAATATTAATAAATATAGTAATTTATAAATCATTAATCATCTTAATGAATACTTGATACATCTAAAAAGTACAAATAGATAATATTATTCTTCTATAAGTTAACGAACAGTGGGATTATTTAATCGAAGATGCAACAAAATATCTTGAAAATTAAAAAAATAATAATAATAATTTAAGTGAAATAAAGAAAAGTAGAAAATGAAGAGATAGATGAGATAAGGTGAGTTCATAACTCACATTGTTCATGACCACATTTTCAGCAATAACTCCAAAGACCGAAGAAAATGAGGTGGGCATAGTTGGGGGGCCCACCAAAAATGACATCTGACCAATCATAGAACGAGGAGAATCATCAGTATCAGATCTTCAAATATGAATGACATTAATTTCAAACAAAAAGAAACAATGAAAGTAAAGCCAACAAAGAAAAGCTTGGAGTAGGGTACGAGCAGCATGGAGAAGATGAACTTCCATACGCACCCAGAAGTTCTACATCTCTCTCTATCTCTCCTCTGATAGACACAGTGAGAAGAAAAGGACAGATGGAGATCGTAGAAAAACTGGTCAAAAAGTTCATCATCCAATTGTCTGAGATTCTGTTCTTGTGGTGTATGATTTGATTGGGAACCAAAAAGATTATTCAAAAAGCTGCTTTATTTTTCTCTGATCTATTTGCAGAGCATCTTCAAAGAGATGTTGTGTTTTCACTTTCAATGTTAATGGAAGCTCTATAGAGAGAGAGAGAGAGAGAGTGAGAGGGAGAGACCAACTAGGCTATATTTGCAGGCAGTTGTCTTAAACTCCATTAAAATGCTCGAGCTTTTCATTAATCAGAGGCTGTTCAGCTAAATCAAACCGATAAACAGAGAAAAAGAATGAAATTAGAAGGAAAGGTCTCCTAAGTCAGCCTATTTCTCTTGTGGCCGGGTTTTGCATCTGATTTAAAACCTCCATTAGAGTCACCTTCAGAAGAAGCTTCCATTGATTTGGTAAAGGTAGCAGAAAGATGGGCATAAACTTCAACGACCCTTTTGATGTTGTTGTTTAGCTCTCGAATCAGACCAACATTTCTGCTGAGATTGTCTGCAATTTTTGACTCCTGATTCTGATTTATTTCGTTGATTAGAAGCCTATTTTGATCCAATATGGTTTGCACCTGAACAAAGCTTTTCTGGAACGTCTGTAAGACATTTCTGTCAATCTCCATTCCATTGCCCTCCATTATCTTTTGAGTTTTCAGGCCTCTATCAATCTAAAACCATATTCCTGCAACGTTCATAAACTAAAAAAAAATCACTTTCAGAAAAGAACAAGAAGATGAAATGAGAAAGAACTGACTGCCTATAATCTTCTACAATGGATATATGATGTGCAAATATAGCCATATAAATCAACTCTTGATTTCTTACTTTTACCCTATTTATATTTTTATAAACAAACCTAAAAGAGAATTAGCAGGCAGATAGACGAAATCTGTCAATTTTCAATTCCCAGCAGTATCTTCTTGCGGACAAACATGAATTTCAGGCAAAACATGAAGATTAGTACACACTTTAATCATTTAGTGCAGACGAGACAAAGACTAAAATGGCGATCTTCAAGGTTTGATATTTCGTGGGAGTGACCAGATGAAAAAGAAAAGAACAACAATAATGACTGAGGCGAGGAAAGCACATCAAATATCCATAAAAGGGAACCTTTTCTAATGTAGGGAAAAAAAAGGAAAAACTCCTCAAAAGTTCAAAAAGTGGAGAATCTAAAAAACCAGAAAATCATTCAATGAAGTAGCCAAGGAACAAATTCCCTTCAAAGCGAATCAAGTTTTCAAAAAACAATTGAAACTACGCGAAAGATCAATCAGCGAGCATTGCTTTAAATAATAAAAAAAAAAAAACAGAAAGGGACGAACAACTTAAAAGTTCATGACCTAAAAATCCTGCAGCAAAATGAATTCATTCAAACGGGAAGGAGAGGGAGCTAGTTAAAAGAAGAAGAAAACGCAGAGAATCCATGAGTTGAATCGAAACACGAATTCTTGAAAGCTATAAAAAAAGGGTTTCTTATTTTCAGTTTAGACATTTCGCATGCGAAAGCTATTTCCCCAAATATTCCGAGAAATATACTAATATCAAAATAAGTTCCGTACCTCGAACATCTGAAACATTATAGTCAGGGCAAGACGAAGGAGACGAGTACTTTACAATAAGCAGCTGAAAGGATCTATCAAAGTCCAGTTCCTGGACCATACCCTCCTCTAAATTCTCAGACTAGCGCGACCGAGCGAGCGAGAGAGGAAGAACAGGTAGATTTGACAGTCACGCTCTGACCCCTCTCTGCTTCTATAATATATATATATATATATATATCTTCATGTTGTATTTTTCCAGTTTGTTCATACTTGGATTTGCTCCTCTGTTCTCTACAATTCTACGACCTGTTTTTCTAAGTTGCTTTCATTCTGCCACGTTTCATTATATTTTCTAGAAATTTCTTTTTTTTTTTTAAATTATTTTCTCAAAATAGGACTATGTGTTCTTAGTCTTCAAGAAAATACAAGGAAATTAAACTAATGAAATTATCATATTAATGAATACATTAGACGATTATTTTGAGGTCTCAATCGAAAGATTACTTATGTGAATCGAGGCTAGCCCGAGCCCCGACCCCGTAATTATTTTTTTCTAATATTTAAATTTATATTAAATTAGTGAAAATGTCTTTCTCTATGAATTGTCCAATGTACGTGTTAAAAATAAAGTACCCATTCTATTTCAAGATCAAAAATATTATTAATATATGACAATTTTGTTGGATCTTTTCAAGAAATATAATTTCATAACCCAAAAATTATAAATTAAAACAATGTCAAATAAAATTACTTATTTTTTAGAATAAAATAATGACATGGCTAGTTTTTGGTGTTTGGAAGAGCAATTCATGGGTCCTAAGTCTTCAATATCTTTTTCGTATCCATTAATATTAATTATAAATATTTAAAATAAAATATTAATTATACTAATTAATTATATATTATAAGATAAACTTAATATTACTCTTTGTTTGTTGAACAATATTTTCGTTTCACTAACTAATTATCGTTATATATATATATTTTTTTTATTTTATCATTTTAAAATACATGTTAACTTGTTAAATAATGATATGATGTAATTAAATTATAATTAATATAATAATTTATAAATAATTTATTTATTATATTAATTGAAATAATTATTCTTTGAAAAAAGAGAGTTGATATTTTAATACGATAGAACAGGGCATAAACGTATTATTAGTGTTTTTTTGGAAGGAGAAAGAGATTGCATTTTTGAGAAGTTTAAAATTTTCAAGCTTTTTGACGGGTGGGTGGGACCCATTGTGACCATTGAACTTGAAGCTTTAAGATTGGGAAATCAATGGAGTCCTCTGAAAGATTCAATCACTTCCCTCATGATGATGGTTTGTAATAAAACAAGGGCAGAGGTCAAAATGGTGAATTTTCAATTATCTAAGCATGGTCCCTGGATTTCTCAGGTGATTCCAACAATTGGCTTCAAACAGTATCTCAGAAAAATGCAGCCAAAAATTAGAAAAAAAAATCGAACTACGGCGTCTAAGACACAGTATCTCAGCATTTCGTCATGGATGTTGCGGGAAGAACTTGGACGAGGCAATTAACCGGGAACTGGATGATTTTCCGTCCAAATCAAGCCATGATTCTCTGTCTCCGGCAGCCACTCGTCGAAAAAGCGATGAACAGTCTTCTCCGGCGGTTCTTCATCCTTTGGAATGGACCTTTCACGTTTTCCCACCGCGTAAGAGTGTTCGTCATTGTTATTCTCTGTGGTATTATGGCGTAAACTAGAGTAATGAGAAGCTTCTATCTTTTAACGATGAAGAAGAGCCACTCACTGTTAATGGTCTCAGTTGCCGGTGTTTATCCAAACCAGAAGCAGAGTAATCTCCAATGGCGGTAGTTGGTACTTCTGAGAAGATACCTGCCCATTAAAGATATTTTCGTTAGTCGACTTAATCAACTGTTTTTTAAGAAAATCTCCCATTATCTCGAAAATTATCGTGAATCGAGCTCAACAATCATTCGATAAAACCAAGATGTGTTCATCTTCAAGAGCTAGATATGAACCAGTTACCGCCATTTGCATTAGTAAAACCAAGAATTTAAAAGAGGGGAAGTAGAAGACGTTGAAGAAGGAGAAATATGATTAAACGACGGGTGGAGAAGATGAGTTACTAGAATGGGAGATTGAGGAGAGAGAAGGTGAAATCTTAGTGAGAGAAGAGATTGCAGGGGTTAATGGCGACGAGTTCCACAGGCTTTCTTGAACGATTTTTGCCTCTATGCATGTGTTTCACAGTATTTTGAATCTGGGTAAGCTTCTTTTGAGCATCTTCATATCTTCCCATCTGTTCTTCTGCATCTTCCAGACTCTGGGTCTATTTTCGAATAACTCCACCCACCTACACCCGCAAACCAAAACAAACACCATTGAAAGACACCGATTATAGAGAGAGAAATCACAGAACCTACCTTCTTGGCAGCCATACGAGTTTTCTTTTGATGCTGAAAAGGAGATCAAGGGGAATGGGTATGCCAGAAATCATGTACTTGAAGACAGGAGCTTGGTGTTCAAGCTGAAACCTACTTCTTCCGCTCATTATAGAGCTTAAGAGAGAGAAAAGACTCATCAACCTTCTGAACATATTTATCCGAGATTGAAATTTCAAATCAGGGTTGAAGAAGACGATGGTGTTGTTGCCTCAGGATTATTACTAAAACGTTGAAGCAGAGTAGGTAAACTGCAGAATCTTCTGTGAAAAGATAAAAAAGAGGTTTTTATTAACCAGTTTTTGTCCATCCAAATCTACTTCTAAGCTATAGTTTCGTTGTTTCGGCTATCTTTTCCATATTTTATGAAAATTTAAAGATAAATACAAGTATCTTTTTGAGAGTACCACAACAACCTATTGTGAAAGTTTTGAGATAACACAGGCAATTTCAATGAATTATTTTATTTAAACTTTTTAAATATGAAGTTAAAAATTTGAAATAAATCTAATATCATTTGAGATGTATTTTGAAATAATAACTCTAAATATTTTTAAATTTAATTTATAAAATCAAGAACGAGAAGTCTGTACCCGTGCCTAAAGTCTAGTGCTTTTTAAGCAATGGGCGACAAACAACCTCTCATTTCCATTACATTGTTAATGACCCATTTGAAGATATTTGTTAAGAAAATTATGCTACCCTTTGCCTTTTACTATTCCCATTTTTCAACTTTCTTTTGAAAAAGCTCCATTTTTTCTCTTGAATCATTGTTAATGGCGGTCCACATTGCGATGTAATCCATGCACTTTTGTCTTTTTGTTTTTCTGTTGAAAAGTTGAAAAAATCATTGCTGGCAACTCAGATTTGAGGATTTTATCAAATAATCTGACAGTTCATCCTATCCAATCATCTATTTGAGCTAAGCTTATCCAAGTTTCTAAGCCCACAGATGGATTTCTTCTTTCTTGCATCAAAATCACAGACTTTATTACAGATTTGACAACCCATTTCCCCTGTTTTGCGATAAACTTCTACATCTGATGCCATTTCATCGTCTTCTTCCTGGCAGCTGCTTTTCCTCTCTCTTTCTTCTCACCCAGTTGCTACTACAGGGGAAGCTAAGAAAATTTCACCTCAACTTACACAAATTATTGCGTATCTATAACATTATCAAAGTAAAACTTGAGCTTTTACAAGAAGATAACTCGAACCATATCTTGATTGACAAACTATTCTTTCTGGAAAAAAGAGAGAACAAGATCTGTATGTACAGAAAACATTTGTGTATCCACGAATTGCTGTTCAATACGATACCAGAGAAAAAAAAAAGTGTCAGTATGGGATCGAACAAGATCATTTCGTCGAAGGTTATAGTTCAGTCAATCAAAACTTTCTTAATCATAAATGAAGAGAGGTCGAGAAAACAGTCAGTATTCAAAATGAAGAGAGTGGTCGAGAATCTCACCTTCATAAACGGTCGATCGCGATAAGGGAATGAGTCGATAAAACTCTCCTTCAGAAGTAAGGATACCTGGAAATACATGGACAAGAACAAAAAATCGACACCAATTATCTTATAGACACAAACCGATACCAATCCAACAACTTATTTTATCGCTAATGATGTTGATGTAAAAGATAAACTATAATCATTCAACAGAAAAAAACCAACCTTATCATCATTTGACTGCACATTCGTAATCGTGTGAGAACGGAGATTGGAGCAAAGAGAATCCAAGTACCGTCTGAGCACAGCCAAAAACCCCTTAGCAGCTTCGACCTACACATTATTATGGAAAAGAGAACTTTTTATTACATATGAATACGACACCACTTTGGTTTATACATATCGTATAATGTCGAAAATAGAATAGAGCCAACCCGACCTGCACATCTGTGCATTCATAAACTGGCCTTTTCCTCCCCAAATAACTCTCCCCGACAAGCTTCGCATGATACGGACTTAAGGAAGATAGTAACTCCTTGTGTTTCGGCAGTTGTGGCAGTGATGGTGCCTTCACCTGCCGCAGTGACTTCGAATTATAACAAGTTAATTATCATATGAAAATGTACTACGAATGTTATTTTTTCACCAGGAAAGATCGAGATTAAGAAGTTTCATTCTTCAACAAAGTGGCAAATCTAGTCAATTGGAAAAATGAACTCACCTGGTTCTTCATAGCATCGACAAGAATGACGGTACTTAGCTTTGATTGTGCTTCAGTAGGCTTGTTCTTTACCCCCATCTACAATTAAGGATACATTTTAGTAGCATTTCATAATACACCTGATAATCCAAGGCATAATCAAATATTTATTTCAATAATGGAGCACAATTACTATGGATATGAAAAGCTTACTATGTATGGTACAGGTGCATCCAAAAACTCCAGCATATCATTTGGTAAAATCTACAAATCAATGACATAATTAGCAAAACAAAGAAGAGAGAAACGGAAAACTTGAAACAAATAAATATTCAGCATACCGGCATCAGAACGCTCTGCCATTGGTAAGGTCGTATTAGTGGGATGATCGATAAAACTGAAGCAGATAGAATACCCTATATATCAAAGAACTCGTGAGGCGACAATATTTCTACAATCCATATTGAGAAACTTAAAACTAACATGGGTCTTAAAAGACCGTTGTTCAAATCGAGAAAGGCATTGTTTATACGGAGAGCTAATACGATCTAACAAAACTATAAATCGAGTGTGTACTACTCAAAATGACATGGGGGCCTTAGATTAACCAACATTTTTAGGCACTGAAAATAGCAACCAATGTAAATTGTAAACTAGAAAGTCATAATTTCCACGAGGCTAAAATCAATTATTGAGATCACCTACCAAATTAGAACAGACAAATGCAATTTGCTTCTCTAATAACGCTCCAGCAAATATCGTTAATATCTGCAAAGTGAAAATAAAATCTGTATCTCAGATTTTTCCATTTAATACATGTCTCTGACAAGCAACCAGAATGGTCGCATCAGTAGCAAAGAAACAGGATATAATCCACAGGTTTATAAAACTCATCCATTGCCTTTCATAGTGATGAACCTCATTCCTACAAATACTTCCAATCACTCTTATCGTGAAGAGCATGGATCAAATGATCATTGCACAAGAAAATAAAGGAATATAAACAATTTCTTAAGTTATAAGTGCTTTAGATATCGAAGAAATAGAAGCATGAAAATTACGTGTTCGAGGCGTAAGGAACCACATATGCATGCAACAGTCCAAGTCGACAAGGCAGCAGCTTCCTCCTCAGCCGAGAGCGTGCTTTTTGCCTGTTAAAACTCAATCGAAATGGGAGAAAAGTTAGTATACACCTAAAAGTGTGAGAGCTAAACAGGAAAATTCTATAAAGCAATCACTAAGGTTTACCTCAGCCAATTGAAAACTCGCACTGCATGAACTCAAACTTATAGAAGAACCAGCTAAATGCAAAGCTGTCTCATCTGATCTTTGGTATTCGACAAGAAGGAGATGTTCCAAAGGATGAAACTTAAGAATAGAACCTCGACAAGGAATGCCTAACCGATAATAATTGGATAGAATTTGTAATGATCCATGGTTATTTGCCTGAAAAAGTACATAAAATCTTCAATAGAATATCATCTCAAGTTAATCATTGAAACTTGTTTAAACTATTTGAGAAACTGGAAGTACAAGAACCTTGGCCCATGCAAGAATACCAGTTAGATCACTGCAGTCTTCCCGGCCAGAGAAAGAAGCCTCCTCTGTCTCTGTATCATCAATATCACTCCTGAAATTCCTGTCATCGCTCGGAGAGCCCTGAAAACTGCATTCATCAAATACAATTAGCTATATGTAGCGCAATGTAGAGCTAATCCAAAAATAATTTATATAGTTCCAATGATCCCAATTTTTTTCAAAAAGTTCTCAATAATAAAAATCGTCAAAAGTCCTATGATCACTAGGCTTAAATCAATAACTTTCCTAAGCAAGTTAATGGTTACTCCAGGATTTATTTCAAACATTACCATCAATTCCTTAGGAATTTGCAGTGTTGTACCTGGAAGAAGATTCAGAGCTTTCATATTGAGAGTAACGTAGGAGTGGCAAGACAGTGTTTGCTGAACTGTGTTTTTGCCTAGCCGTAATCATTTCTGTTTCAGAATCAATTGGGACAGGGAAATTATCACTGAGCCTTTTCTTTAGCAAATGAGGATCTACATCGAGAAGTTGATGTTCTACATGAGTTTCATCATCCGTTACTCTATGAGAAATTTCCTCTGTTCTGTCACATTCCGCAACATGTCTCTCCTCCCGTGTAATTTCATCTGCATCTTCTGTTAAATTCTCTTCATCACTTTTACTTTCTATGAAGTCCAAGTTCAAAATATTAATGCCTCTGGTTAACCTTTCCAGCCTTTCTTCCATGAAGATGCTACAGAAAACTAAGAACTTTTAGGATGAAAAAGCAGACAAAAAAAAAGGGAAAAGTACTTGGTATTAAAGTGATCACACCTGTTCAACACAGCAAAATGCAATTCAAAGAATGGAAGCCTAGAGAGAATGCAATAACATCTGCGAGTGGTTAAGATATGGCGGCTCAAAGACGAATGAGAATTTTCTTTTTCAGATAAAAAGGAAAGCAAACCAAATGGTTTTTGTACTAATTCTTCAACTAGCACACAGCATCCAAACAATGTTGAATCATCAGCGGCCTATAAAACAAGATAGGCTCAATAATTCAATTAAAAACTTCTTATTCAGTATGAAAGAAACTGAATATCATTGAATCTGCAGTTACAAATTCAAACAGTACAAAGTATATAAGATTCACCGTTGGTGAACTTTACAACTTTTTAACCTTTTAACTACGGGGCAGAAAGTAGAAAATTGATAAAGAGGAAAGAAGGGAAGAATTGGATACCTTTAAACGGAATAGAAAGGACAGGTCACTTTGTTTAAGACGTTCCTGCAGTAAACATCGACAATACCAAGATGACAAGTAGGAATATGGAGACAAGCTGATTGATGAAATGGAGTCAAACTTTAGTTCCATAAGGAAAAATTTGTCCAATGCTTCAACTTTAAAATCACAAAACCCAACTAAGCTGCTCTAGCTGGTATTTTCATGGTTTTAGATTGTATCACATATTTCCAATTAGTAAAGACAAAAACAATGTCATCTGCCAGCTCAGAACACATGCAATTTGCAATTTAGTTTTTAACCTTAGGGCATTTGAGAACAACATGAAGCAGGAACATTACATTACAGGCAATCCAGCACTTCAGCTAGACATGTCTAGCACATTTAGACAAAGGCTTTGTTATTAAGCAACCATTAAGTGCCAAAAACTCAGTACAAGAGAGTATCTCTCAATGAAATGATCAATATCTAGGGTCAAGTTCCATTAGTTATCAGGAGAGATATTTTGAAGATATAATAAGAGTAGTCATATACAATTTACCAAAAATAATCTGGAGACATACATATAATTACCTGCCCAAGAAGTATTTCATTCAATTCGCTCATGGAAGGTGTTCTCTCTATGGCAATAATCTGTGTAAGCATTTATCGACTCTTTTAGAAGAAAAAAAAAGACATTTAACACATTAAACCAATGACCAAAATTTTCTCAATAGACCAAACATTTGAAAAGATACACTGAGCACAACACCTACGTCCATCCCTGCAGGGAAGCAGAATGAAAGGAGGGCCTTTTGTTTAAGTGGTAGCTCCCTCTCTGGAGGGTAAACAAATAGGACCTGAAAATTGTAAAATATACTCATATTCTATGGTTGTCACTTAAAAACATGTTCTAAAAGAACGTTGATTGATTAGACAAGAAAAACCACCTGAGGTTCAAGATTGGGTTCTACGCGAGATTGATTATGTCTAACAAGTGGACTTCGCAGCCTACCAGAACCCTCCAACTTCCTTCCAACATATTGCCTTTGAAGCGCCTGAATGTCACAGTTGGGGTGAAGACCAACAACGACAAAGCTCTCAAAAAGCCTTTCAGGTTCCTTCAAAGAGCGATGATCCTGAAAACTTAAATAACAAGAATGTTATGAAAACTAAATTGAAAACCAAAATAATTTCTGAAATTACTATATTAGAAAAGAATCTGAATTAATCCTATGTTGGGAATTCCAAAATAAAATAACTCTTAAGAATGATGTCTACATTGTTAGAGAACCAAAAAGAGCAAGAATTTAAAAAGAAAACAACAAAGTACCATTTCTATTGCAATAGATTGCAGGAAGATTTTCACAAAACCTAAGTAGAATAACCATAGGAGACACTGAAAGAGACGAAAAAAAAAGGGAAAAGGAAGCATACCAAGCACTGGGATTGGAAACTTGCCCACTGACGCTTTTGACTAGTCAGAACTTCCGGGTTATAAGTGACACTTTTCTCCGGAGGAGGACTCGAAAACCCTTGCATAACTTTTGTAAATTGGCGCTGAAGTTTTTGAAGTTGGCTCGCACCACTGTCATCTTTTGAAGAATATACAACAGATGGACGGGGAGAACGAACAGCAGTTGCCGCAGCAGCAACGGCTCTGGCAACATCTTCGGTCTTCTGCATGAATAGTGAAGCACTCCAGCTAGGACTACCCATATCTTCACTTTTTTCCATCCCAAATACAGTCCTGCTGACATGCAGTAATTCACATGGATATTAAACAAAACATAATTCTGCAAAGCTGGATCTATCACTTATGAAAATTAAACAGAAACAGAACAGAATATTTAGGTAGAAAAAGTTGTGATATAAGAAGTTCTTTGCACTCTTCGTGTTTCTTCATCAAACTTACAAAGATAGCTGGATTTTTTTCATCATTCAACATGACGAAATCTAAATTGCGAATCATTATGATTGCTTATCTACAAAAGGTATTTGGTAGATAGATAATTCGATATCATTATGATGTAGCTTATACATTTGAATGAAATTCATTCAGACTTCATACAAGCCATGACTATGTCTAGCATACAAAGTAAACCTTTTCTTCGAAATGGTAAGTTTTTTTTCCGGCCAATAAACTTCGCAGGTATAAAAAAATGCACTAAAGTGGAGGAATACAATAATTGCTTATAAATTAAACAAGATAACCTGCGTGCAGTGTAAGTATAAAGTTGAAGATGCTACGGCAGAACCTTCTGCAAGCAAAAAATTGATAACTATCATTGAAGATCATAAAACTGATCGAAACAAATACAATCCTGAGAAAAAACAATTGACAAAAGCAGAAACCTTTGAATAAAGAAAAATAAAACACGAAACTTTTCGCATCAAAAGAGGCAGAACAGAACCTGATCTTCTAAACGATACAGCTGCAGTAGAAAACAATATTAGAGAGATGGAGAAAGCTCAGGCGGCCATATCAAAGCTCGGTCCTTGAAAACGTTCCTAGAGGACACAAAAGGATGAAGAGACGGAGAAGGGCAATAAGGAAATATCAATTAATGAGCTCGTCAGATTATTAATTTATTAAAAAAGGGCAATTTTTGTTAGAAAAATCAGAAATTCGAGGCCTTTTCATCGAGGCTGTCGAAACGACGGTCATTAGCAGATCAATAGCAAAGAGGGATGGTCTCAAGTTTACTGCTTTGTTTGGTTCATCGTCCACTTGTTTCAAAATGACACGCAAAAAAGAGCTTTTTAATCTTCAACCAAACAGGGCAGGTCGCTACGTTGCATATATAAGACCTTGTTTTAGAAGCCAAAGCAATGTTTTTTTTGGAAATTTTAATGCTGTCTGATAAGAAGTGATTAACAAGTGGCTCAAATCTAGAGAATAGATACCTAATTTAATGGATTTTGATGGTGGGTTATTCAAAGATGTTAAACTGGCCTGTGCAGCCGAAGATCCACATGGGTGGTCTCAAATCTAAACGCTTTATGAATTGTCTGCTCAGCCATTATTGATAAAAACAGGAATTGGGATGAGATTTGGAGATAAAAATTCCCCCTTTTTGCTCGTGTTCTGGAAAAGGCCCCGCAAAGGGTTCATGCTCATGGGCAACATCATTGTATGTTTTTAGGCAACTGGACCCTTTACAAGACTGTTGTTACTTGTCCTTAAATAATCTATATTTTTGCTTATTTATGCAAATTAAAAAAATAGAGCAACTTCGTCTTTTCCTCTTTCAACCAAGTCAAACAACTCGAGCTGAGCATATATATAATTAAGGAATAATAAATAAGAGGAAAAACTCTATCTTTTGTAATGGTCTTTTGCAGGTAAGGGCGGGCATAGTCCTGATCCGTCTTCCACAGTTTCATGGTTTCGGAATCGTGGGATTCCAAGACTGAACCATGAACCGCAAGTTTTGAGAATTTGAAATCGGAAACGGCCCTATTTGCAGGGTAGTTGGTAGGAGAAGCATGGGTTGTTGATGACTTAAAGTCACAACTTAACACCGTCTTCACCAACCCCAAAAATTTCACGATCAGAGCATTGATTGGATTCTCTAACCGGTAATATCTGCACTTTCGATAATCATGGCGTAATCCCCTTCGACATTACATAAACGAAGAAGAGATTGCTTGCATAGTTTATTATTAGTTTCATAGACTGATCTCTCATCGTCAGCCAAGGACGAGTGATGAAGCGCAGGAAGAACAAGAGTTGCTCTCATCATTTTCGCAACAATTGCCATATCACAAATCTTCACTCCGGCCGCCGACTAAACCCGATGCCACCGTCATCGGAGTTCTCTCGATATCACTTTCCTCCCTTCCCATATCCAAAGCTGTGAGAGGAAACTTGTAATTAGATGAAAAACTAGTTAAAGCGAGAATATAAATATGCAAGTTAGCAAACTGAAACGCCAAAAACAGAGCATCAACAAGAGAGGAAACTTGCAAAACTAATGTCAAAACTAGATTTTGCCTGAGATAGATGCTGGAGAGTATGGCCAATTCATTTCTTAGCGAAACTTCAAATAAAACAGAAGCAACAGGTTACGAATTACTCGCAATTTCAGATCTGGGCCTTGTTGCCGCTACTGTTGTTTCCATTGCTCCGCGTGTTGTTTGTATTCCTCTTTAAGATATGAAACATGAATTCATAACCAAGTACAAGGTTTAGTAGAGCTTTATGTTTGGTCTCAAAGACTATTCCTTTTAAGGTAAGAACGGGAAAGATTCTTTTTTATTCTGAAAATTAATAACGCAAATTACAAAATTCTTTTTTTTTTTTCACTTGAAAAGTTAGAGCGTCTTCTTTAACTTCACAATTTTGCAGGAGATAGTTAGCCGGGCTAATTGGTTGTTCTTATATTGAAATTTACGGGGCTGGAGAATAGGGATGTCCAGGATTTCATGTTGGCCGACCCCGCTCGTGCATTGTTGAGAAAACTTCAAGGCGTCACCTCAGCGGCACTTTCCTTCAGACTAAACTATCATTCCCTCCCTTTCAACTACCTTTTATTCAGTTGCTCCTCTTTGCTCGATCTTAAACGGATACACGCTCTCATCCTAACGCATGGGTCTGGTCAAAATCTTCTCGTTTCCACGAAACTCGTCGCCCTGGCTTCGACGTTTGCTCCTAACATGGACTACGCACGCAATCTGTTCGACGTAATGCTACAAAGAGATGTTTTTCTCTGGAACACATTGATTAGGGGCTATGCTGATTTGGGTCCCTGTATAGAGGCTATAGTTCTTTACCAAACCATGCATCAGACTGGAATGCTACCCGATAGTTATACTTTTCCCTTCGTTGTTAGATCCTGTGCAGTGCTTTCTGCTTTGAGGGTGGGGAAAGAAGTTCATTGCAATATAATTAAAAATGGATTTAGCTCTGATGTGTTTGTTCAGAGTTCGCTGGTTAGTATGTACGCTCAAAGCGGAGAAACTTTGAATTCAGAGATTGTATTTGGCGAAATGAGTGTGAAAAATATAGTTTCTTGGACAGCCATGATAGCAGGTTATGTGCAAAATGGGTATCTTAAAGAAGGATTGGGTGTATTTAGGGAAATGGTTGGTTTAGGAACCCGACCAAACGCTATTACCCTCGTCAGCACTCTTCCCGCTTGTTCCAGTTTGGAGTTTCTGAATTTAGGAAAGGTGATCCATGGCTATGGAGTTAAATTAGGAATCAGTTCGGATATCTCCCTGATGAATGCTTTGATCGCATTTTATGGAAAATGCGGATATATCGATGTGGCTAGATTATTGTTCGAGGAAATGGAATTTCGAAACCTTGTTTCCTGGAATGCGATGATATCGACTTACGAACAAATGAGCGAGACCAGAAACGCTTTGAAGTTATTTCGTAGGATGCGGACCGAAAAGGTCAAATGCGATTATATCACGATGGTTAGTGTCATATCAGCCTGTGCAAGTTTGGGAGCGCTTGGTATAGGGAAGTGGCTGCACGATCTGGTGAAGAGAAAAGGGTTTGAAACCAACATATCAATAACAAATGCACTTATTGACATGTATGCCAAGTGCGGAAACATAGAGTTAGCAAAGTCCGTTTTCAAAAAATTGCCGTATAAAAGTGTTATTTCGTGGACGTCGATAATAGGGGCTTGTGCATCTCATGGCCATGGACTAGATGCTCTTGATTTTTTCAACGAGATGAAAGGAGAGGGAATCAGGCCAAATAGCTTTACTTTCGTAGCTGTCTTAACGGCATGTAGACATTCCAGGTTAGTAGAAGAGGGAAAGAGATATTTTGGGAGCATGATAAAAGAGTACAAAATTGTTCCGAGCTTGGAGCATTGTGCTTGCTTGGTGGATCTTCTTGGCCGATCAGGCTTCTTAGAAGAGGCTTATAGCTTCATCGAGAATATGCCGGTAGAGCCAGACGTGAACGTTTGGGGGGCTTTGCTCGGTTCTTGCAGAATTCACGCCAACGTTGAGCTTGCCGAACTAGTTTCAGAGCGGTTGTTCCGGTTAGATCCGGAATCTGTTACTTTCTACATTCTGATGTCCAACATTTACGCCGAAGCCGCTAGATGGGATGATGTGACGAGATTAAGAAACCTGATTAGAGAAAAAGAGTTGAAGAAATTACCAGGACATAGTTTGGTCGAGGTGAATAAGAAGTTTCATAAATTTTTATCCGGGTCGACATCCCTGCGTTGTTGATCATCAAATCTAAAACGATCTCCTGAAAAGAAACGACTTTTAGAGCTTCGGTCGAGAATATATGCCTGCCATTTCTGTATTTAATATATGTTTCCATGGTTGCTCCCTCATGTCAGCATGAGAAGAGACTCACAGACATGTATTATTATAAAAACTCGCCACATATTAATAAAATTCTGGATTCATTTCTTGATTTATCCTGGTTTCTATCTTTGACTAGTTGAAATGGTCGGATGTTTTGTTCTTCAATGTATCTGTGTTCGTTTGATAGATTTACAGAAATTACAGAAGCAGAATATACACATCTGATAAGAACAACAATGAAAAATATATAAACATACACCAAAGTTGTCTCTACAGTTGAGCTTACAGATCGTCTGTAAGACTGTAAACGGCCTTTGAATCGCACCACATTGACATATTGACATTAAATAGCTAATAATGTCTAACCGGAGAAAACATTGAGAGAGAGAGAGAGAGAGAGAGAGAGAGAGAGAGAGAGAGAGAGAGAGCTTCCATTTCAATTTCATCCTTCAAAATCAGTTTTAACCCACTGCCCATATTTACTGTTAATTTTGTCGTCCAATTTCTTAACCTTTAAGTCCGCCATTTTCGTGGCATTCACCGTAGACTCCTCCAGAACTCGAGCAATCTTTCTGCTCCGCTTCTTCTCCGTCGCCTCTCTCTCCGCCTCCATCCCTTCATACTCTCTCACCCAACAGCTCTGAACAGCACAGCTCAAGACCAGCACAACAATCTGAATCATAAACATCGCCATCAAAATGCCACACTCCACCCTCACGAGCACCTTAGCCTCTTTCAAATCTCGATGTGACTTGATCATTGAGAGGCTCGACATCTCCCTCGTGAATAAAGCAAATATGGAAAGAAATTGCCCGGCCAGTGAGGACAGGAGAAGAGAGAGATGAGTCACGAAACAGAAGTGCGTGAGCTGGGAGAAGAAGCCGGCGAAAGAGGAGAGGAGGGAGATTCCGGAGACTGTGAGTAGAGCAGCACCCGTAGATGTTGGAGGGTTTCTGAGTAAAATTACAGGAGCGATAGATGCGGAGGAGAGGATGAAGAGAGTGAAATTTAGACATGCGAGAAGAAGGTTGAGGAAGGAGCAAGAGCTTCTTAGCTTGGAGGAGGCCATGGATTTTCGAAGTTTGATTTTCAGTGGTTCTGGAATTTGAATATATAGAAAGTGAAATGCGCCCGTTACTAGCAAAACCAACGGCTAGATTGGTATGGGCCTACCCATGGGCCCATTACTCTACTAAAGATTTTGAAGTAAATCATTTTTAATTTATTAAGGACTAATTTAATTATAAATTATCAACATTGGGCCGGTTTTTGTAAAGGCTTCGTTTGTTCTAAATATAATATTATCTGTTTTAGATCAGAAAATATACAAATTTATTTTTAGAGTTAGTCAAAAGAATGTTGTACTAGGTAGAAAGGAAATTCTATTTATAAACCATGTATTTTTCACTCTATCAAACGATATAAAATTATGTATCCCAATCGATATGAGTTTGACCCTCTTGTCTTCACACGAATGATTGTCATAGTTCAATATTACTTTACAGAAGTCATAAAAGTGACTATTTAATAACAAAAAACATGATATACACGTAATGAATTCAATAAATAAATTAAAAACAATTCTTAATTCGTTGACAGCTAAAAAATAAAAATTCTCTAATTTGGTTGATGATTTATTATAGTATCAAAGCACAAGATCCTCAGTTCGAATTTCTCATTCAATAACTTATAATATTCATGTTTAAAAACCTATATTAACGCTGGTTTACACTAAACGGACGTTTTCGAAAAAAAAAAAAAAAAAGTATAAAATATTTTGATGTTATAGTTTAGGACTCGGTTTAAATCGTCACCATAGCTTCAATCGTCTCATTAAAATCTTTATGGTTTCAATTTTATTTTTTAAATTGATCATTCCGTCGACTTCTTCTTGTAAATTTTAACAGAAAATATCGAGTAAAATTTAACGTTACTAGTTCACAGAAGCTATCATACGAGATGGTTGCGTTATCTTGCACAGAGATTGGACTAGACTTCAATCTATATGTAGTGGGCCGACATATGGGCCTCAAAACGCCCAAGGCCCAGTAAAGCGGGTCAAAGAAGAAGGTCCATTTATATTCCTTTTGTACTCTGTTGTTCCAGCTTCTAAGAAACAAAGGAGCTCAAACCTCGCGACCCCGGGCATCTCAATGGCTACCTTAGACTCCGACGTCCCTATGGTTCCTGTGGGCGAGTCATCCAGCAACGCCGCATCGTCCTCTTCTAAGAAACCTAAGCGATTTGAGATCAAAAAATGGAACGCCGTTTCGCTATGGGCCTGGGGTACTTTCAAAACCCTAATCCTAGTTCTCTCGCATTTTTTTTTTCTATCATTACTTTGAGTTGTTTCCTGATGTTCGATTCGGAAATTGAGGGTCTTGGGAGACTGATGTTCTAGTCTTGATTTTTATGCAGATATTGTTGTTGATAACTGCGCGATTTGCAGGAACCATATTATGGATCTTTGTGAGTTTATTTTGTTCGAGTTCTAATATTTTAGCTTTTGTTTTTTCTTCAAGTTTGGGATATTAAAGGGCACGTTCTAACATGGATATTGTTTTCTGCTGGATTGATGGGAAGGCATTGAGTGCCAAGCCAACCAGGCAAGCGCCACTAGTGAGGAATGTACAGTGGCTTGGGGTATGTTTCTGCTCCCACACCTTTTTCTTATCTGATGAGATGATTTTTCGCTGTATTTCTTAATTCCGGTCAAATGATTACAGCTCTCTACGTAGTCTATCACTCAAAGTTTGTGGTCTGATATTATTAATCTATATATTTTTATTTCTTTCGTATTGGCAAAAGTAAAAATAAGGTTCTCTACTCTGCTTGAGCTAATGGTTTTGGTATTTTTGTCTTTATGATGCCATAGAAGTATAATACAAATTGCTCAAGTGTATGATAGCAGAAGTATTTGATTAGTTAAAAATAAAAACTGATTGGAGAGCTTGATGAAGCTCCGTAATAGTAGCTATGTTCAAGTATTTAACTATGGAGTCTAGTGTACTAGGTCATCATACGTTCAATATTATATGTTTTTTCTTTTGTTTTCTGTAAGAATCTTGTTGTATATTTTTTTATTTAATATACTACTGATTTGTTAAGCCTATGAGGTATATCTGCTATTGAGAGATTACTGTATGCTAAGTTGTTGCTAAAGTTTATGGTGCCTAGTGGGTGCACCCTGGGGCGTTGAAAATGTACATTTGTGTTGAGAAGTGAAAGTAAGGGATTATTTTAGCAATTATTATTGGGTTATATTATAAATTAAAGGGAGAGAGAGGGAATCAACATCATGCTCATGAGTATTGGTGATTTGTTATCTTAGGTATTAGAGTTTTCCGAGCGAGTCACATGTAGTTGTTTCTGGACTTGTGGCTTTCTTTTTTTCATTTTGTGTGTTTTTTTGTAATAATATTGCAATAAAGTATTAAGATGTTAATCAATAATATCAGAGTCAGCCTGATCTCTGCATGAAAGGATCGGGAAGAATCTGCGGGAATTGAGAGCGGACATGGAGGGGGGTTGGAAAGCTAGCGGACATGGAGAGGGCATTGGAAAAGCTAGCTACAATGAAAAATCAGCTTTCCATTTTGCCAAAATTGCCGGAGGAATTGCCTCTCTGGAAGAATGAAATTCATAAAACTGGTGTTACCAGAAATAGTGAAACTACTGTGGTATTTGAGGTGGAGAACTCCCATCTCTTCGGTTTGTTGGGAATGTCAAACATGATCATCGCCCGGTAGAGTCACTGCCTTATTTTACTGATACAGATGTAACGGAGTTGGGCGAGCAAAGATGGAGGGGACAATGGTGAGTGGAAACTTCAGTCATAATCTGCCTATTTTGCATGGGGAAGAAGACCTTGTGAAAACAAATCTATAATTGGAAGTGAGGGATGAGAAAGAGAAATAGACAGATTGGCTTGCATTGGTTCAACTAATCTGTCGAGGTGAACAGGAGGATAGCCACTGGAAGGTGACTATTCCTCATTTTGATGGAGCTGAGACAAAACAAAGGGTGTTCAAGGAGCAACGTCAATGTCAGTTAGATGAAGATTAACATTTTGTCAAGCATCCCGACAAGAAAGAAAACCGTCGTGAAGTTGGGGAGACAGCCCCTCAGAGCAACGCTCACTATGAGTGGCGCCCACTATGGGGCGTCTCGCAAACAAATGTGTTCGTTTAAGGGAAAAACTGCTCAAGTTATCAACCGTCAAGAGGAGTAGTGATGCAAACTTAAGATATTAGAAATCTTAAACCCAACACGCAATGTGGAAATGAAAGGGAATGATGTCTTTATTGATTCGAAAGAACAAGGAGAAGGAACTTGACCCCAATCGAAAGATAGCGATAGAATCGAAGTTAGAGTAGCTAGACCCGAACCAAACTCATTGGTTGAACCTAAACTATCAAGTTCGATCTTTTTAAGAATACACTTGAAGAAGATCAAGTTCTAATCCAAGAACTTAAGAAGAGAATTATAAGGATCTCATCTCAAAAGCAAAAAGCTTCATAAATATCAATTCATTATCAAAAGTCTCTTAAATCTATTACAAGGCTAATTTAAATAGATAAATGTATAAATTTAATAAGGAAGTAACATAATTTAAAAACTAATAAAATACCCTAATTAGATAATAGGAAAATTGCTAAAAAATAAGAAAAGGAAAATTGATATTTGGAAAGTGGTGCAAGTAGATGGTGGCTGCGGAAATTAGGTTTAAGTACCGCACGTTTTCGAGATTAACTCAACGTGTGGGTCTAGCCCAATTGTGTGATAGTTGTAAGAATTTTGAAGTTAAAGAACTTGGCCTAGAGTAGTCTCATATTGAGTGACCATGTGGGAAGTCTTTATTTTTTTTAGACATCTCTTACGCTTTAGGCTTCTTTTCCAATCATTGCTTCTTCATCAACATTTAGTAATATTATGACTCGTTGCACATCTTGTGATGATTCCTTTTCTGGGATGTCTTTGATTAAAATTTGTAGTCTTTTATTTATCTTCTTTTTTCTGGATCTCGTCATTGGTCCTCCTATGTTTATCAATGGATCTTGACTCCCCATTGTTTCTTGATTATCCTTGGTTGTTCCTTTGACTACATCATTCCCTCCTTCAAGAAGATTCGTCCTCGAATCTGCATCAAACAAAAATAAGTCACTAACATTAAAAATAGCGCTTACATTATCATATTCGCTCGGTAAGTCAATCCTGTAAGCATTGTCGTTGATGCGTTTCAACACTTGGAAGGGTCCGTTTCCTCGTGGTTGTAACTTATTTTTTCTCCGCTCCATAAATATCTCCTTTCGTAGATGCACCCAAACCCAATCTCTGGGTTCAAAGATGATTTCTTTTCTACTCTTGTTGGCCTGTCGCGCATAGTGCTCGTTCTTCTGTATGATGTTTTCCCGAATCTTTGCGTGAAATTCCCTTACAAATTCAGCTTTTCTTTTTCTATGTAAATCAACCAATTCATTAGAAGGTAACGGTAATAAATCAAGCAGTGTAAGAGGGTTAAAACCATATACAATTTCAAATGGTGAGTAAGAAGAACAGTTCTATTGTAAGCAAACTCAACATGTGGCAAACAGTTTTTCCATTGTTTTAAATTCTTAGAAATTATTGCTCTCAACAAAGTAGATAAAGTTTGATTTACTACCTCAGTTTGTCCATCCGTTTGGGGGTGTGCTACGGTGGAAAATAACAATTTTGTACCTAGCTTATTCCATAAGGTTCTCCAGAAGTGACTTAAAAACTTTACATCCCTATCACTAACAATTGTTTTAGGTAATCCATGTAAACGCACAATTTCTTTAAAAAATAAATTCGCTATATGTGTAGCATCATTAGTTTTAGAACATGCTATAAAGTGTGCCATTTTACTAAATCGATCCACAACCACATAAATACTATCCTTACCCCCTTGTGTTCTTGGTAAACCTATCACAAAGTCCATGGAAATATCCGTCCAAGGGTGCTCGAGCACGGGTAAAGGACTATACAATCCATATGGTTTGACTTTTGATTTTGCCTTTCTACATTCAATGCATCTTTCACAAATAGTTATAATATCATGCTTCATTTTTGGCCAAAAGAAATGTTCTATCAAGACATGCAAAGTTTTATCGATTCCAAAGTGTCCTATTAATCCTCCACCGTGTGTTTATCTAACAAGCAGTTCACGTAATGAACATTTAGGTATACAAAGTTTATCCTTTCAAAATAAATATCTATCGTGTCTATAATAATCAGCACATGCAACTTTCTCACAATTTCTCCACGCATGACAAAAATCTACGTCGGATTCATACAAATCCTTTATAAATTCAAAGCCTAACAATTTAGTTTGTAGAGAATTGATTAAAACATACCTCCTTGATAACGCATCAGCGACCACGTTGTCCTTACCTTTTTTGTAATGGATGACATGGAAAGGTCTCGATGAACTCCATCCACTTGACGTGTCTCTTGTGCAATTTTCCTTGCAATTTTAGGTGCTTCAAACTTTCGTGATCAGAATGAATGATGAATTCCTTAGGCCACAAGTAGCGTTGCCATGTTTGTAACGTTCTTACAAAAGCGTAGAGTTCCTTGTCATATGTTGGATAATTTAATGTCGCTCCACTAAATTTTTCACTGAAGTAAGCAATCGGTTTCATTTCCTGCATCAAGACACTTCCAATTCCTTTTCCCGACGCGTCACATTCGATTTCAATTGAAAAACCTTCGCTCTGATACCAAATGATGCAAACCTAAGATATTAGAAATTTTAGACCCAACACGCAATGCGGAAATAAAAGGGAATGACGCATTTATTGATTCGAAAGAACAAGAAAAAGGAATTTGACCCCAATCGAAAGTTAGCGATGGAACCGAAGTTATCAGAAGAGTTGGTAGACCCGAACCAAACTCTTTGGTTGCGCCTAAGCTATCAAGTTCGATCTTTTCAAGAATACATTTGGAGAAGATCAAGTTCTAATCCAAGAATTTAAGAAGAGAATTATAAAGATCTCACCTCAAAAGCAAAAAGCTTCATAAATATCAATTCATTATCAAAAGTCTCTTAAATCTATTACAAGCCTCCTTTAAATAGATAAAGGTATAAATTTAACAAGGAAGTAACATAATTTAGAAACTAATAAAATACCCTAATTAGATAAAATTGCTAAAAAATAAGAAAATGAAAATTGATATTTGGAAAGTAGTGCAAGTGGATGGTGGCTGCGGAAATTAGGTTCAAGTACCGCACGTTTCGAGATTAACTCAACGTGTGGGTCTAGCCCAATGGTGTGATAGTTGTAAGAACTTTGAAGTTAAAGAACTTGGCCTAGCCCAATGGTGTCATATTGAGTGACCATGTGGGAAGTCTTTATTTTTATTTTTAGACATTTCTTACGCTTTGGGCTTCTTTTCCAATCATTGCTTCTTTATCAACATTTAGTAATATTATGACGCGTTGCACATCTTGTGATGATTCCTTTTCTTGGATGTCTTTGATTAAAAGTTGTAGTCTTTTGTTTATCTTCTTTTTTCTGGATCTCGTCATTGGTCCTCCTATGTTTATCAATGGATCTTGACTCCCCATTGTTTCTTGATTATCCTTGGTTGCTCCTTTGACTACATCAAGTAGTTTTTATTGCCTTAAAGTAAGAACCGTCGACAATAATTGGAGACAGCTCCATTGCGGGGAAACCGGGAATGGTGTGACCTTCTTCAAGGGCGGCCAAATCTTTTTTGGGAGTGACTGAACTTGAAGGAGATAGTTGTCGATTCTCAATCAACAACCGGTGATTTCGTGTCCATGGGTGGCAGTGCTGCACCGTGGACAATTACTGTCAGCAGAGCCAATTTTTGGACAAGGGGGATGGCGGCGGGATAAGGTTTTTTTGCAGCTAGGGTTTCTTTCTGAAATTTGCAGCTAATGAGATGTTGAGTATGGTTAGTTTAAAATCTGCAAATACTGAAGTGTTGGGTTGGGTTACAAGAAAATAAAATATTCTTGGGAAATTTAACATTTTTCTCTTGAGCGGTGCTGGAAAATTTGCGGAGGAAGAGGAAATGGGTTGGAGAATAAAATTAGTAGAGGGTTCTTATGAATTGGGAGGGCCTAAATTAATGCAAGATAAATTAGGAAACTTGGTTGACTGGACTTTGAATGAGGCAATTTGGGTTTGAGGTTGGATCACTTGGTGGGATGAGCTAGAAAATATTTTGCATAGACCATGGAGAAGTTGGACGACTCAAGACCTTGAGGACAATGGCAATTTTGAAGCGGGAGTATGTTGAGAAATGAAAGTAAGAGGGTATTTTAGAAATTATAATGAGGTTAGATTATTAGAAGGGAGAGGGAGAGGGAGGGGAGCAATTCTTATGAATATTGGTAAATTGTTATGCTAGGTTCTAGTGTTTTTTGAGCAGGTCGTTCATGGTTGTTTCTGGGGAGGTGTTGCGCCAGACTTGTGGCTTTCTTTTGTCATTTTGTGCGTTCTGTTTGAAGTAATATTGCAATGTGATGTTCACCAATTTGCAACTGTCTTAGATTTTCTATTTTACATTTTGTGACATATTTCTTTTGGAGTTCAGTTACTGTGATTTTTTATTTTCGTGACCTCCAAAAGGTTGTTACTTAGATGATTTTGCACTACTCCTTAGTATTATCTTTTGGGCCTTGTTTTGCTTGTTTCATATTGAAAAGATTCCTATAATTATATTGATTGGTCAATACTTCTCCAAAATGGATAAAAGTTCCTTGGGTACTTCCCAATATTTTCCACGAAGATGCTTCATCTGCTCTGGTAGAAATGGATCTATCTATCCCATCCAAAGACTATTTATGAAACTAATCAATGATAATCATCTATGGATTCGCCTAGCAGCTAAAGATTAAAAAATAAGAGCTTGAATACCACTTGTACTTGCCTGAATAGCTTTCCTGGACTGGAGAAGAGAAACAGCTTAACTTGGTAAAGACCCCAACTGTATAAGGGTGTCAAAGGACGGAATGAACACACTTAAGAAAGAGGGACAGAGTCACCTTAAAGTAATGGTTCGATCACCTGGGACTTAACTTAATGATCTATGGCCTCTCACTTAACTAGTAATATGACTGCGTCAGCCCTGTCTTGGGAGCCAGATAATAGTACTCAACTGACCATTCTCCACCAATCTTTCATATTTATTGATTATGCAAGCGCACATGTATGATCCAATTTATTCATTGGTCTTAGGTCTTACTCTATTATTTTAATTGCTGGGACTGTGATATATGCCAATTGAGCAACAATTTTGGGTCTTAGTATTTAGAACATGCATTGTAATTGAAAGACCTGTTTATTGTGTATATTATTTTAACTAGGATTTTTTAGTTGTTGAAAATCTACAGTTTGCAGAATAATAAATTTGGAAATGTATCTCTTGTCAAATTTGTTTAATGCTCTTTGGAGATAGGTTTTAGGAATCACTGGTGCTTGTTATTTTGAACTGATTGAACAGGTAATTATATTTTGTTACACATTAATCTTCCTACTTTTTCAATCGGTCCCGTTGGTAATTAGTTAATGCATGTTGGGATATCAATTTCATTATCATACCCGTCTGAAATTTGTGTGATGCCCAGCTTTTCATGTGCACAGAAAGAATAGAAAAGTGATCTAATATATAAATTTCTTTTTTCATTGAAGGCGTGTGCAATCATGCATTTCATTTCCACTGTATCAGCCGTTGGCTCAAAACCCGCCAAGTCTGCCCACTAGGTATGTAACTTACTCAGCCATTGTCTGTCATTAGCAGAATTTCTTCCTATGGGTATAGAGTTTATTTATTCTATCGAACTCAACAGATAACAGCGAGTGGGAGTTTCAAAAGTATGGCCACTAGACACTTCTGCTCAATAATTGTAGATCTGACCCAGATGGTCACGGTCCAGTTGCTTATATTACACACTGCGTTTTCATTTTCATTGGCTCCGCTTTCAATTCGAACAATCAATTGCCTGTGTAATTAGCAGTGGGTTCATACCCAATTCAAGTTATGATGATACATTATCCTGATATTATGTCATTCATCAACCGAATCTTAAAAAATAGAAAAAAGAAAAGAGTTATTTTTTTTTTTGCTCTTTTAATGGAGAAATTAAGGATGTTCATGAAGATTGTATGTGAAGCAAAGATAGCACATGGGCGTGCGTTTTGTTTTTAATGTGCTGATGCACATCTCTTTGCTAGCTCTCCAATTTGAACCGTTAATTCAAGCGAAATACAGTCGTTAAAGCTTACGCCTTTGTCAAAGAAGACCTCATGGGATGCACTTTGTTCGAAGTAACTTCTAGTGCCCGTCTTCTGCTTCATTAATTAACGGTAAGATTATCGTTTAAGTGAGCTGATTCAATCTGCTAATTGCAAGACTCAGTTTTGTGGAAAGTGTACACTCCTTGATGGGATTATTCTGTGCAGCATAATGATTCAAGTTTTAGTCAGAAGCAACCTTTCTTTTATGATTTAGATTTCAGTGAATGATGGTCACACTATCTCTCCCACTACTGTAATAGTTAATAGATCCGCCATTACTGTAAAGATTGGAGATCCCCCACCTCACCATCGAGGTGAGCTTTTGTTAAAGACAACGCAGAGATCGGAGTTATTTTATGATTTATTCTTCGTATTCTTCCGAATCTGTCAGTGTCATCTTCCTCGTCTCTATGGCCAGGGTCCTCTGGATTGTCTCTCTTTCGCTTTTTCTGCCATTAGTTGTGGCTAAGAAAACTTACATTGTGCAGACAGAGCACAGTTCAAAGCCATCTTCGTTCAAAACCCACCATGACTGGTACTCTGCTCACCTTATGTCCATTTCCTCATCCTCCGATTCACTGCTTTACACCTACAGTACAGCCTACCATGGTTTTGCTGCTGCCCTAGAACCCGAAGAAGCAGAAGCCCTCCGGAAGACTCGTTCAGTTCTGGGGGTCTTCGAAGACACCGTTTACACCCTCCACACCACTCGTACCCCTGAATTTCTTGGCCTAGACACGAACTTTGGATTCTCTGAAGGTCACAACAATGGAGAATTTGATAAATATTATGATGTTATCATTGGAGTTCTCGATACAGGGGTCTGGCCGGAGTCAAAGAGCTTTGACGATTCAGGAATAGAAGACATTCCGGTCCGGTGGCGAGGGGAGTGCGAATTGGCACCTGACTTTAATCGTTCCCCCTGCAATAAGAAGCTAATTGGAGCCCGGAGCTTTTCAAGGGGCTACAGAATAGCGTCTGGCGGAGGTTTTACGAAAAAACAGGGAGAGATATATTCACTAGAGACAGAGATGGCCATGGGACACATACGGCTAGCACTGCGGCTGGTTCGCTCGTGGCGAACGCGAGCTTACGAGGATATGCGAGGGGGACTGCTCGTGGGATGGCGACAAAGGCTCGTCTTTCTATTTATAAGGTGTGTTGGCCCGGCGGATGATTTGGTTCCGATATTCTCGCCGGAATAGAAAGAGCCATCGTAGACGGCGTTGATATTCTCTCGCTCTCGTTAGGAGGTGGGTCTGCGCCATACTACCAAGCACCATAGCCATCGGAACATTCTCGGCTATGGAGAGAGGTATTTTCGTCTCCTGCTCCGCCGGAAACAGTGGGCCAAGTAGAGCGTCGCTAGCCAATGTAGCGCCGTGGATCATGACCATCGGGGCGGGAACATTGGACCGGGACTTCCCGGCTTATGTTCGTCTGGGAGACCATCTCCGCTTCACCGGCGTTTCGCTATACAGTGGGAAAGGGATGTGGGTTGAACCGGTTGAGCTTTTTTACGGTTCGAGCACCATGTGCTTTCCCGGTTCGCGTGAACCGAGGGCGGTCCGCGGTAAGGTAGTGGTTGTGACTGGGGGATAAACGCACGAGTGGAAAAGGGTGGGGTTGTGCTTGACGCCGGAGGAATGGGGATGATACTGGCGAACACGGCGTTGAACGGTGAGGAATTTGTGGCGAACAGCCACTTACTACCGGCTGTTGCTGTGGGGAGGAAAGTGGGGAATCGAATCAGAAAGTATGCGCTCTCTGATCTTAAACCCACGGCAGTTCTGAGCTTTGGGGGGACGGTATTGAACGCCGTCCATCGCCGGTTGTCGCGGCATTTAGTTCGAGAGGGCCAAATACAGTGACCCCACAAATCCTCAAACCGGATGTGATCGGTCCTGGGGTCAATATCTTAGCTGCATGGTCGGAGGCGATCGGCCCCAGTGGTCTCGCCGGAGATCTGAGGAAGACTCTCTTCAATATA
Source organism: Begonia peltatifolia (assembly GCA_022433055.1). NCBI lineage: Eukaryota > Viridiplantae > Streptophyta > Magnoliopsida > Cucurbitales > Begoniaceae > Begonia > Begonia peltatifolia. The sequence continues at coordinate 23,008,114 of CM039518.1, read as the reverse complement.
ATGTCGGGTACTTCAATGCCATGTCCACACATCAGCGGTTTAGCGGCGTTACTCAAAGGGGCTCACCCAGATTGGAGTCCAAGCGCCATTAAATCGGCGCTGATGACGACCGCCTACACCAGAGACAACACCGGTCACCATCTTCGGGACGCAGCAGCCGGAGCTTCCCATTCCAACCCATTTGCTCACGGGTCTGGTCACGTAGACCCGTACAAAGCCCTCTCTCCCGGCCTCGTCTACGACATTTCCCCCCGCGACTACACCATCTTCCTCTGCTCCTTAAACTACTCCTCCAACCAGCTTCGCCTCATTGTGAAACGCTCCAACATTACCTGCTCCCGCAAATTCTCCGATCCCGGCCAGCTCAATTACCCATCGTTTTCTGTCGTGTTCGGGGAACATAGGGTCTTCAGATACACCCGAGTAGTGAAAAATGTCGGGGAGGGAAGTACGGTCTACGAGGTGGCCGTCAAAGCACCGGCGACGGTGAGCGTTACAGTGCATCCGGCAAAGCTTGCATTTAGTAAAGTGGGCGAGAAGAAGAGTTACACAGTAACGTTTGTGGCGGCGGCGGCGAGATGCGGCGGCGAGAGATTCCGTTACGGGTCAATTGAGTGGAGCAATGGGCACCACAAAGTCAGGAGCCCCATCGCATTTTCATGGAGACGCCATTAAACTCCGTTCCTTAATTTAACGTTTTGCTAATGATCTGATTATAGTCTAATCTGGAATCCGAGAAAAACAAGTTAATTCTCAAACTGCTCTAAATTAACCAGTATTCAGAGGAGTAGAACGGCATAATTTGACTGTAATTTTAATCCCAAATTGGAAAATCTGTCTGTTAACAGTTAATGCACTTTCAGACCGCCATTGTTTAGTCCCACAGTTAGAGAATAGTCACATCATTGAAGCAGTAGACAGACATATTATATAAATTAATAATGGGATCTGGAATTACCAATGAATTGACCAGCAACTTTCTTATAATTATTAAATCAATAATGGAATCCTAATTATAATAATCCCCGTTAATCTCACCAACCGCTTCACCCAGTTTCTGGAAGAAGAAGAAGAACAAACAATAATATAAAAATATATACTGATAAGAACAATTACAGCAGTTTATGGGTATATACTAGTAACACAGATAGCAAGGGTTGAAACAGCAAGAACAACTGCAACAGGAAGAAGAAGGAAGACAAGAAGAAGGGTGTATAGAAGGGCATTTTGGGCAGCGCCATGAGCATTTGAATTTGCAGTTGCAGTTACAGTTGCAGGTGGGGAAAGAGCAACTGGGCACCGCCGCCGCCGGCAGTGAGAAGCAGCAGCGGTGTCTACCGAAAGACACGTTTTTACAGTAATCGGAGCGGGGACAGGGCCAGAAGCGCCAGTTTGGGCGCCACCGGAGGCACTTGGGCAATGTACATGAAAGGCAGCTGGACGGGCATGATGGGGCGCAGTTGCAGTTGCAGTTGCAGTCGCAGCAATTGTGGTGGTGGCACTTGCAGCATTTGGGCATTTCGATTTGGACGGCGCAGCCGGAGAGGGTGCATCCTGAGTAACAGCAGCAGTAAATCCACGATAGGTTGAAACAGGGGAGCCCACTGCAATTAACACTAATTGTCAGGTTTAAGGAATGGACATGCGAGAGACATTACAGAGAAATGACTGATTTGATCGAAGAAATCGAGGAAGATGACGATTTATGTCTCTTCACCACTTAATTTTTGTATCTATCCAGACATTATTTGCGCGATTCAAGCAATACGCAAACAAATCAAACACATTTATCCAGTAAATCCGAACATTTATCGCGATAGATTTCGAGCTACCCAGATGAAGTTCTCTGTCGGAGACAAACAAAAATCAAAGCTTTATCCGACATAGGATAATAAATCGCTTTATCATCAATAGAACAGTTGAGGTCAAGTAAATTCCAGAAATTAAAGCAAAGACAACCCACATGTATTTCTGCAGAAAATGAAAGAAGAAGACAGAAATCAAACCAGAGCAATTTCCAGAAACGATGGTATCTGCGAAGTTTTTTCTTGTGTCTGCATGAAACAGGTCAAACATTAACGACCGGAAAACATCGGAAAGATTAAGACAACGACGGGTTCTCTCTTACGTTGGAATTAAAGGATCTGAATTTGCTGCCACGAAATCAACAATCCTGCCCAAATTATTACCTTAAATCAACCAAATGGCAGTTGAAATTCTCATGAAATGACACAAAATTTTCAGTAAATTTCCCAAAACATTACTCTTTGCAGCATCTAGAGGCAGGCTGAAGGCTATCCACAGACTTTAACTCCACCTGATCAGAAGAAATTGACAGAATTAAAATTTTCGATGGTCGTTTTGCAGAGCAATTTTTAATTGCAGACTCAGAAAAAAGTAAAGAAGGATTTAATCTTCTTCAAGACAATCTGGGGGAATAGTATATATATCCTACACAGTGTCTTCGTTTCATGAATATTTTGGAAGGCTGTTCGTCTTTGACGATGATTTTGGAGAGTTCAAGGAAGAAATGGAGAGAGAGAGAGAGAGAGAGAGAGAGAGAGAGAGAGAGAGAGAGAG
>CM039518.1:22989938-23005524 GCA_022433055.1 Begonia peltatifolia | reverse complement strand
GAGAGAGAGAGAGAGAGAGAGAGAGAGAGAGAGAGAGAGAGAGAGAGAGAGTTTAGATCAGAAAAGGAGACTGTTTCTCACTTCCAACTTCCAACCCAGAAAATTGACAGAAAAAGAGTCGAAATCGTAGTAACTTTCCGACGTCTGAAATTAAACTCGAAAGCCATGTGAAGTAGGAGGTTTAAACTGCATCTTGATGATGTATACTTTACCGGAAAACGAAAAGCAAACTCACCTCAAGAAAACCAATCTCCCTCTCAAGCACCTGAACCTTAGCCATTTCCCGCCGTTTACCATACAAATCAGGGTACGCCGGCGGTGACTTAGGGCAAGGGGGAGGCAACGACGCCGGCACAGAATCAGAATAGTCGTGCCTAGCAGCCATTAACGCACTTCGCCGGCCAACGGAAACTAACCACACCCAAAAGCCAACCTGCCAAATATCAAACAACAAATCAACAAACAACAAATTCAGAGTTGTTTATGTTATATTAACAAAAACTAGTACTAGCTTCAGTAACAGTAAGTGACAAATCAAAAAACAGAAAAATAATAATACAGAGCTTTAAATGGTCGAGGAAATTTACGAAAAGGGTTGTGACAGAGCAGTAATTAGGCTTCCAGTTTTCTGACAAGGATAATTACATCGCAGAACGAAAGAAGAGGGTTCTGCAAGTAAATTCTGCAGCTCATAAATGCATATAGAAGAGAGAGATAATAAGGCTCAAAACCAAGTCGTTGTAATCACACGCTTGGAGTGCAAAAAAAAAAATACAACTCGTTAAAGTTCTGGGTTTTTTCTTAAATTACTGTTCTTGGCGTAACATAGTCTTTAAGGAAACAGAATAAAGTTTACAAAATTAGTTGAGGTGGGCAATTAGATTAGACTGTGAAAACGGCTACTGGGAAAAGCTTCTCCGGCTGTGGCTACCTGCAGCTACGCAGACTGTGATTTGTACGATCCTATTATGCAAAGCTGTCGGAGTTGAATTGAGAGATGGGAAATGGAAATGGGTTTACAGAGAGAGAAGTAAAAGTGGCATGGGAGTGCGACGAACTGTCGCAGAGGAAGAGCACAATGTGAGGTGAGGAAGAAGAAGGTACCTCGGGCTCTCAGACTGCACGTGATCTCTGCGTAGGAAAGAGAAAAGTTAGTAGATTCCAAAAACGACGCATCGAATCCCTGATTTTCAGAAAGAGAGAGCTGCCCAGATTTGGAAAATTCAAACTTTTTTCAAGAAAATAAGAGTTGGAGGAGAAGAAAAAACTTGATGGGTCTAAATAGAGAGGGGAGGATGAGAAGAGACAAGCAACGTGGGGCTGCAAATGGGAAAATTTAATGGCTGTCGCTCGGGGAAATTTAATCCAATCCACATGACGAACAAGAACAAGTAAGCTAATACACAGAAGTTTGATCTGGTCAGTCTCAGTAGAGGTGTCTTTTTCTGTTCATCACTTTCCCTGTTTACAAAAAAAAAAAAAAAAAAAAACTAAAACTGAGAGCGATAGAGTATTATATTACGTCCTGATTTAATCGAAGTTTCAAACTCTTAGAAATGTTATATTTTGCGAAGAGGGCAGAACTGAAATCCCCGTGGAAAAGGGCCCTACGACAGGGAAAGATTCAGTTGATGTGGGTCAGAGAAGGAGATGGACATGTCAAATCGGAGTGACGAAGAAGGCGAGAAAGCATTAGCTGCTCTTTTCCGGAGGTACTACGGCAAAAAGGGAGTTAAATCGGTGACGTTTCGAGTGGGCTGGCGCTCTGAGGAGAAGGCAGAAGGAGTGAGGGGGAAAATTGCAGAGTTTTCTGAAACACGAGGAACAGCACAGCCTGAGACAGCTGTGTGCTAACGTGAGCAGGTGCGTGTAGTCAGAGTCAGACTGTGTTTGCTCTTTGCTCCAGACTCAATCATTTAACTTCGCTATTCTCTCCAACATGTGAATTTCTCCACTTCCTCCGACTCGTCTGGTTAGATTAGGAAACTCGCCTTCTTCACAAATATCTACTGCCTTCCTCCTTTTCTACGTTTAATTGAAAGCGACCGACAGGATTTCTTGATGCTTCATCGTCCATAATGGGGACTTGCTAATTATATATTAGAGAGAGAGACAGAGACAGAGAGACAGAGAGAGAGATGGGTGTTGACTCTTTGCTCCATTTTTTAAAATTAATTTTCAAAAATAGATTTTTTGTTTGAATTGTCATTCAAACTTTCAGATGGGCTGTAGTTCTTAAATGTCCTCAGTCTCGAATTATTTATTGCCAACTCCTCAACGTTGATCTATTTGATGTTTAATGCTTGGGTTTGGAGAGAAAGAGAGAGAGAGAGAGAGAGAGAGAGAGTATGGAAGAAGTCAACCATGTGTTTCTCCCCCTCAAGTTCTTCGCAAGTCACTTTGAAAAGCATCTCTTACAGAGATGACCACGTGCTTATAATTCCAGACTTAACTCTTCATTTATACAGAAAACCAGATACATTAACACCCGATTCAGAATTTAGCCTAATATACATATCTTTCCGACAGAGCAGTCCTTTATTACTAAAAATTGTGGTGGGCATAACCAAACCGAGCCGTGAGACCTGGACCGTGGAGTTTGGCTTGGAGGACAAAAAAAGGCAGGGATGATTAGTTGAGGAAGGGCCAAGTCCAAGCATTCTCAAAAAAATGGAGGGGTATGAAATTAGACTAAAAAGGAGGTGAAAGACTGGTATTGAGCTTGAAATAATCAAATTTAGAGACCCTGGTTCTTCAATAACAAAGGCTGGGACTTTGAGATAAATGACCATTTTCCTGATAGTTAACGCATCATCATCACTACCAGCAGGCAGCAATTTACTTGTTTCAGATTGGACCGAATAAGGAAGTGGAGGCCATGATCGGGCCTCCATTTTCCGAGCCATAGCAAGTTCTCGTCAAGCGTAAAAACCCATGATCAGCTTGTTTGTTTTTCACAGTCTGCGTTCCTACGAGCAATTTCTAACCATTGGCAGGCCAATGCAGTACATTTCTAAGAACAAACAGAAAGAGAATAGTCAAAAGCAGAATCTTCAGGAGGGAGAACATCCCAACAAACATTTCCATTTCAACTGCACAGTATACATACTTTCCAAACAACTTGGATCGATGACTGTAACTATGATTCATTGAAAGCCAATAGACAAGCTCATTCTAAAGGTGAGAAACAACAAATACAGTACAATAAGGCCAAGTCCCATCATCTTATTGGGTTGCATATTATTTCTAGGCAACAGAACAAGCGACCAAATAAGAGCAGCTGCTAGGAACCCCATTGTATAGAACAAGCTATTGTCTTTAGGTACCGCGTAAGATGCAGGCCTCTTAGACCACGATCCGAGAAGCATCGAGATTCCGAGACCCACAATCGTGTTAAACATCGGCCCGGCATAGCATCCTGAGAAGGCAATTTGGACGCTATCTCCGCCATTCAAGGCTAAAGCTACATTGGAAATCAAGTCCCCCATCGAATTCCCCCATGCCAACACCGTTAGTCCAAGGATTGACGGGTTTACTCCAAATATTACACCTAATGAGACCAGCAGAGCTACGAGCTCATTGGCAATGATATAAAACCAGATTATACTCATTACAAAACCTCCCAAAGCCCATGATAGTAAGAATCTTTGAGGTGGCTGATCCGTTTTGGTGTATAGAAATGCAAGAACGCCTAGTATTCCTCCGACAGTAATGCCAAAGAGATAAGCAATTATTCTACTCTTAGATTCGAGATCTTCTTGGGTATTCCATAAAAATGCGAGAAGAATTGGCGCCAGAGATGCGCTCGAAACAGCATAGAATTTCGACCACCGCTCCTCCTCCACTATCGGAATAGTCAATCGCCTCGGAAGTGTCAGAGGAACCTCCATAAGAGCAAACAATTTGGACCAGGAGAAAGAGGAACGATCATTACCAGTTTCTCCATCGTTCCAACCCCACAAAGATTTTGAGCTATCTGAGCTCATCTTGAGAGAATGGTTCGAGTAAATTGCAACGTTTGAAGCCCACATCCATTGAGGCAGCTTGCTCTGTAAATGTGGCACTGCACTATCAGAGTCATACTCAAGAAGTGGAGCAAAAAAGGATTCATCTTCTTCATTTCCACTCGGATAGACAGAACCACCTACAGTAATCAGAGGTGTTATGGCTTCCAACCTTAACTTCCGTGAATGCTTCCTCAATATTTCGCCTGCTGCGACTGAAAAAGCATAAACAAGATAGATCGAAGCGAAAGCAATGGCTCCCCCAACAGTTATCTTACCCATTGTCAAAATGACGGCTAAGGAAAGGAGAGTAAACAAGAAGAAACAAACATCTCTGATAAAGCATTTCTTATCAATCATTACGTCCTTCTGATCTACACAAATGGAGATAGTCCCAACAACAACACAAGTAACAAATACAGCTCCGCCCAGTACGCTGTTGAGACCTACTTCGCCGGTATCTTTTCCGGTGAAAGCAGCAATGCTTGCAAAGACATCAGGAGCTCCATTCCCAAGGGGAAGAAGAGAAACTCCGGCGACCGTAGCTGGTAACTTCAAGAGAGTTGAAAGCTTCTCCAGAGAGCAACAGAAATAGTCAGCAGCTGTATTACCCAGTAAATAGAACAAAGCAGCAAGCCAAATGGTCAACGCTAGATACCCTAAAGAAGTAAACTTTTGGCAATCGCAGTAGAAGAACATTATGTAATTGAAAAATCCGCCGGAAGAACATTCAGAATGGGCAATCAGATATTCACATTGGCTCTTATAACCTTCATGTTCGAATAATCCAGAGCACAAAATTGGGTGAGTAGAAGTTAAATCCACTGCAATTGAGCCGTTAACGTCGAGCGTATAATTTGATGCGGTAATATTCACTTCGGCCATTCTTCTGTGGATAGCGCCGACACGATTCCCGGCGAAGCTCCATTTAGAACGTGGCAGAAAAGAAGGCGAATTACTCCGAGAAAAATCCCGATTGTGGAAAAAGTAGAGCAGCACCAAAACACAGATGCCGTTGAAAGCCCCCCGATATCGCGAATTCAAAGCCCTAGAAGGACCGATCGGTTCCACCATAATCCCGCTTCTCCTCCTCCTCAAACTCGAGGTACGATGGAAAAATTAGAACAGAAAGCCCGACTTTGACCTAGATGCAGAAATTTCTGAAATTGGAATCTGAATTCTGAAGAGGAAGAGTCGATAACCGGGATTGTGATCAGCAATTGTGAAATTAACAATCTAAAAGACGATGAAACAGAGAAAAAGGGAAGATGGGAAAAGCGATGGAAGGTATGATGAAATCTGGTGAGATTTTACAAACCCAAACCAACTTCCAGTCAACTTCTGCCATATTTTACACATCTTTTTGTCATCTCCTTAATCCAATCGGTCTAATCTACGACAGCCCAGAATCCAGATGGAGTTGATCAGATAATTAATTGAGATTTTTAATCTTAATTAATAAAATAAAAATGGATTAAGCTTTAAAAATCAAGACTTTAATAAAAAAAATAGAACTTTATAATAATATTGGATTAAGAATAGAATTAACAAGAAAACGAAACCTTTAACTAGGAAAAATGAGGTAACATCATGTGTATTACCACCATGTGTCGTGCTTCCTTTCTGCTCTCTCTCTCTCTCGAGTCGTAACGACCATGATGAATATGAATTGTTTTCTGTTTCAGAAGTAAACGATATATGGTTCACGACACGAACTTAGGCTGATCCCAAATATGTTCTTCGATGACTGGCTAGTTCGGAAGCCTTAAATGACAGTTCCAACCTCAACCTTTTCATTTTAGAATGAACTCGAAAAAGGAGAGTCTTGGTCTACTCTAATATTGATCGAGCGTGAGCTAGGCCTTGATTCAGGAAGCTGACCCGTCTCGTAGGTAGACGAGGCACTTCTCCCTTACCAACCCACTGGCCACCATGGCTCCGCCTTCCAAACAACAAATTGGAGGTATTTGGCTGCTTTATGAAGATAGGAATATATATTTAAGGGTGACGTGGCGCACAAGGGATTTTTAGATGGGGCCTTGGGGAAGATCCAAACCAACCCTCGTCTAAGCATCACCTGCCTCTGTTATTCCTTCAAACAAGAGAAAACAAAACAATATACATTTATTGTCATATCAATTAGTCTACATTAGTTGTTCTTTTCCATTATTGCTCTTTAAACCAATTAAAATATTGATTAATTTGGGAGACTAAAGTGATTAGTTATGGAATTGGATTACATTAAGAATCAAGTTGGCACTCAACTCACGCTAATCGGCCATTGTAGTAGTTGTGAAGAAGAAAGCTGAAAACTCGGAGTTTCAATCCGTAATTACCTCTCTTTCTCATTCAATGTATCATCTTCTTCCTCAATCTCTACTCTTGCTACGGTAGAAATTCTACCATTACTCAAACCACCCAATACATAAATTTACTACCTTTTTCTGTGTACGCGTCACTCTCTCTCCCCCTTTCTCTCTCTAAAATCTATATTCTGTGTGTGAGTTGTCGTCTTTCTACCCAAACCCAGATCTCTTTCCCTCTGTTTCTTAAGCTTCCCTAGTTTCTTCCACTTCTGAGATTCCATTTCTGAAGAAAAACAGTTATTTTCGAAGTGTCTTTCCCTCGAATGAGGCTCTCTCTCAGGTATTTTTTCAATTTGCTAGATTACTGTTTATTTTTCCTCTAACAATGGTGTAATGATTGTTCATTTCCATAAAAATTAAACATTTATGGATCACCGTTTCAAGTCGGCAACGGGGGAGTTTAATCTATAGCTGAGTAATTTTGATTTCATTTTTCCTTCTTAAAATCTCAAATGGGGTGAATCGAAGATGGTAAATCCGTCCATGAGAAGATCACTGAGAATCTGATGTCAAAGCTGGTCAAATGGAAATCAACTAACAGCCCATACTGCAATAAAAGTATCTTCTCGGAATAAGTTCCATGCTTGTCCTGAAGTCTAAGTCGGTTTCTAGTAGTTGCCGTCCATTGGAAACTTTATTGACATAAAAAATTCAAAAACTTCCATTAAAATTCTATCATTTTCATTGATCGATCCCTTTTTCTACTATCTGTTTCAAATTTTAGTTGTTCGTTTAACTCTATTTCTTCCTTCCCAATACTGTAAATTGGAAGCATAGTTGCTGTTGATCTTGAATTCTATCATTGTCGACTTGCTAATGCGAGAAATTAACACCTTTTGTAATTTTATCCTTCCTTTGCATTCCGTGTTTTGAACGAAAGTTAAGGTTTATATATGTAGTGATAAGAATACGTCAATGCAGGATGAAAGGAGCCTTTTTTGGATTGGGTGCTAAAGCAATATCCCTCGCAATGCTTGCCCTTATGTTCTTGTCGATTTATATATGGCAATGGCAGAAAACCGCTCTTCTGACCGTCTTTCTTCCACCTCAATCTTCATCTCATCTGGCTCCTAGTAAGTTCTACATTTTGAAAGCTTTTTGGAGTTTGCATTATTTCTGGAGATTTTGCTACATATTTGCAGCCGAATCATTACTTATGATTGTAATGCTTCAGGAATAGCTGGTGGTGAAATAGAAGAAACTGTTAATAGGGTGGCAGTCAAAACAAATAACAGTTCAGCTGTGCTGGAAAAATATATTGCAGAAAATAAGAAAATATGTAGAGAAGATGCATCAACATCTCGAGCAATTGACCAAGTTCAAAGAGAAGATAAACAGCTCATAAAAGATAATTGTTTGAGACATAGCGGAAAAAACTCAGATCATGTAGTATCGTTTAATTCAACATCGACATATATCAACTCCTCCATCAGTCGAAAAGATGATGAGAATTCAACTGCAATTGAAGATGTTCGAGGTATAAATTTTCTTCCTTCATGCGATGAACAATTTTCTTGTGAGTTCTAGTTGTTATTGTTTTTATAGAATGATTGTCATTTCGGGAAATCATTAAATTTCAAGGTTGAAACTATGTTGTAAAATCCATCTTAGATTTAAAGTTGGAGTCTTGGCTCTTAGGAATTTCCGCCGGCTTTTCTTGTAATAAAAAAACAAACTTGTTCTCTCGGAGGAAGCTGATTATTTAGGTAAAATATTTGGAATCAACTTAGTGTTTGAGGTCATTTAAATATTAGAGTTTAAACTACTTTTGAGACAAATCAAACCTTTACTAATGTGAATCCCACATTAGTTAGGTGGGGTGGTCTTGGGTGGTATATATATAGCATCGCAAACCTCCCCCCTTGAGCTAGCTTTTGAGGTGGAGTTAGGCGGGTTCATATTATATGGTATCAGAGTCATCTCTACTCTGGTCACCTATGGGTTCGTCAGAACGCCGACTGAGACAGTCGGGTCTTAAGAAGTGGGAATGATGTGAATCCCACATTAGTTAGGTGGGGTGGTCTTGGGTGGTGTATATATATGGGTTCGCAAACCTCCTCCCTTGATCTAGCTTTTGGGGTGGAGTTAGGCTGGTTCATATCATTTACTATTCAGCTATCAACAATTTAGATACTGCCATCAATTTATTCGTTAAATTCAATACGTGTATATCATGTATTCCATAAGGCGTTTTAATTCGAATTCTAATCTTCCGGCGATTTATAAGATGATTTCAAATTCTATTGATCTCTTATATGACGATTTCGAATCCTGTCAATCACGCGATAAAACTCGAAATCAAGTTATAAATTGTCAGAATAGTTAAAAATCGAGTTGAAACATCTTATTAAATAGAAAATGTAGGATATACATGCTGAATTCAACTGATAAATTGACAATAATGTTTAAATTGCTGATAATTAAAAGGTGGATGTTGGATTTATCCAAAAAAGATAGTTAATATCTAATTTGGAAATTTCCAAAACGCTAAAGTTTAAATTGCTCTTATTAAACTGATATTACCAATCTCATTAATTCATTTTACAACTTTTCTTGAGGATGATTAAAAAAGAAAAAAGAAGCTGATAGCATTTTCCATTTCTCTCTTTCTATCCTCGCTATCTTGCTTTGTAGTGAATTTGATGGCTATGTTGCTAATGGATGAACAACTCTGGTATAATTTCAATGTAAGGTTTTTGTTCCAATGTGAATTGTAATAATAGGCTTGAATTTTATCTGTACTTTCAGGCCGCAATATTGCAAAGGGAAAGTGGGTTGTGGACGAGAAGCGGCCGTTATACTCTGGTTTTGGTTGTAAGCGTTGGTTATCAACTATGTGGGCTTGCCGTACGAGCCATCGGACGGATTTTGCTTACGAAAAACTAAGGTGGCAGCCAAAAAACTTTCAAATGGAAGAATTTGAGGCCTCTAAGTTCTTGAGAAGGTACAAGTAAATCTCACTTGCGAATATTTTCTCATGGATAGGCGAGATTGTGTGTGCTTAACAGATGATCTTTTGAGTGATAATGGTTTTGATGTACAACAGGATGAAAGACAAAACTCTGGCTTTTATTGGAGACTCACTTGGTCGGCAGCAGTTCCAGTCTCTGATGTGCATGATTTCGGCCGGGGAGGAGCAAAATGTGAAAGAGGTAGGAAAAGACTACGGCCTAGTCTTAGCCCATGGCAGTAAACGGCCCGACGGGTGGGCGTATAATTTCCAGACCACAAATACGACAGTCCTCTACTACTGGTCAGCCAGTCTCTGTGATTTAGAACCCATCAACAAGACAAACCGAGAGACTGATTACGCTATGCATCTTGATCGTCCTCCTGGATTCCTTCGAAAATTTATTCGGAAGTTTGATGTTCTGGTTCTCAACACGGGCCATCACTGGAATCGAGGAAAGCTTAACGCAAACCGATGGGTGATTTACGTCGGGGGGAAGCCAAATAGTGATAAGAAAATAGCTTTATTGTCGAATGCGAAAAATCTAACAGTGCACAGCATTGTGCAGTGGGTGAACTCCCAGCTCCCTCACAATCCGAGCTTGAAAGCCTTCTACAGGACGATTTCGCCAAGGCATTTTGTCGGAGGAGAGTGGAATACTGGAGGCAGCTGTGACAATACTATGCCGATGTCGATAGGAAAGGAAGTTTTACAAGATAAGTCCAGTGATGAGATGGCTGCAATGGCGGTCAAGGGGACGGGTGTTAAACTTCTGGATATAACAGCTCTGTCTCAGGTCAGAGATGAAGCTCATATTTCTCGATTTAGCAGAACGGCTTCGATAGGTGCCCAGGATTGCTTACATTGGTGTCTTCCGGGTGTTCCTGATACGTGGAATGAGATTCTTTTTGCACAAATTTAGATTCGTCTAACGTAACTAGAACCAGATTTTGAAGGAGAATACAGAAAGTTAGTCGGCAGCGCCATTGATCTGTCGCATAACTAAACTAGGTTATCTTGTTCATTCTTGTACTCTTGACCACACAAATAACAGAATACAACTTTCGACAAGTTAATGATGGTGTGTTTGGTTAACTGTTACAGAGAAAAAGCAAATCTGACCGTGAACGAAGGGGATGAAATGAATTAGTAGTTTAAAGAGTTCGAATTTTCTACAATGAAATGGCTCCATCTAAATTGATTCTTGAGCCAAAACACGAAATGTCGCAAGAATTACAGAATTTCAATTTACAGAGAAAATAATGGAATTTTTAAGTTCTTCGACAGAGCTCCCTCCAAGAGACGAACTTTGATGGATATGATCTGAGAAGACGACAAATTGTACAGACCCAAGTTAGTTTTTTTCATCTAGAGATCAGCTGTACGATTCGTATCAATGGCGTTTTGATTTGGTGCTGTCATCAGGACATCCCACACCTCCGTCGTCCTCTGTTCTCTCTGCTAATCCAAGAAAATTCCGAAACATCTTCTCCATAGCTCCAAACTGATCACTTCAATGCTCCGACTACCTCTCCTACTTGTTTTGTTTTTGTTTTTTGGTATTGTCAAACCTACAAACTCATTGCCTGGTCTAAACCTGTATCTCTTCTATCATTCTAATGGCTTCCCTCATTTCTGGCCGTTGATGTGGACTACTTTGCGTGCACGAAGATCCGACGCGGAGAAGCTGCAACATCTGCTCAACCGACTGTGAATCTGCATCGCCGGCGATTTCCGGATCCAACGCTTCAGCCTCCCTCTTCTCAGCCAAAGCCGATAAGGTCCACTTCACGACGTCGGTCCCGCCCTTGCCGTTGCTGAGATACTGCGAAGGGAATTTCCCGGTGAGGATTTCGAGAATGATGATTCCAAGACAGTAGACGTCAGACTTTGGGGAAATTTCTTGGTACTGCGCGTACTCCGGCGATTTGTAGGCGAACATTGCTTGTGCGACGTTGGGGGGGTTGATTAAGGGATGAAGTGCGTAGTCGTTTAGGAGAGGTTCATAATCTTCGCTGAGAAGTACGTTGCTGGATTTGAGATTGCCATGGGGGAGATCGTAGGTTGAATATTCCGAGTGAATGAAACCTATCCCTTGTGCTATCCCTTTGATTATCTTCAATCGGGTTGGCCAGTTTAGATCGGAATGACAAACTCCGCGATCACCTGAGAAGAACAGTCATCGGAGATCAGCTTAACAGCGGATGTAAACGATGAGCAAATTTATGGGTTCTTTTTTTTGGGATTTGGAGAAGAAATATGGATGAAAAGTTACCATGCAAGACGTATAACAAGCTGCCTTTGGGAATAAATTCAGAAACCAGGAGCTTCTCCTCTCTCCGGTAATGGAAAGCCAACGGCGTCAAAATATTCCGGTGACGGAGCCTTCCGAACCGCCTCATCTCGATGTCGAACCCGTCTTTTCCGATCCTGTTAACCTCCCTCATCCTCTTCACCACCACAGACAATCCATTCGACATCACGGCCTTGTAAGCAGAGCCCAAGCCGCCGTTTCCGAGCACCTCCGCCGCAGCCTTCATCAAATCGGCCAACCCAAACCCACCCTTCTCGCTATTAATCACAACCAGGTCTCCCATCCCGTTCCGGCCACTTTGAGACCCCCTCTTTGAGTCTCCTCTCCGGGTCGACTCTTTCGCTTTCTGGTGAGTAGTTGGCAAATGCACTTCAACTGCGTCGTTCATTTGTTCTTTACCCAGAACGCTGAAATCGTCATCCCGTCGTCTCGACGAACTGACGGCGAGATAGGCCAAGAAAACGAGGACGATGGCAATCAATGCCCCTACCACAATTTGTTTGACGTTGGAGTTTTCTCCAGACTGAGGTTCGGCCACTGCTGATTGTGTAAATGTTGTCTCCGCCACCTTGCATGTCTTGTTCAGCGGTTTCCCACAGAGTCCTTCGTTTTGTTCAAACGATTTCGGATTGAATCCGGAGAAACTACTGGGGATTTCTCCTTCAAGCTTGTTGTTGGATAGATCCAGAGAGGTTATGGATTTTTGTTTCAGATTTGGAATTTCCCCGGAGAATTGGTTGCTTTCGAGATGTAGCTCTATTAAATGAGATAATTTCCCCAGCGAATCGGGGATTTTTCCAGAGAATTGATTGCCGGAAAACCAGACCTTTTTCAACGACGTTAAGTTGGAGAAGAAATCGTTCTGAATTTCCCCGGAGAATCCGTTGCTGGATAGCAGAAGAGCCTTCAAAGCGCCAACTCTGTTGAATCCTGGAATTTGGCCGGAGAAGCTATTGTTTACCAAACTGACAGTTCGAAGGCCACGAAGTTCGCTAATGGCTTCAATATCGATCTCGCCGGAAAGACCCAAATCTGAAAGGTGAAGACCGGTGATGATGCCATTGTTACAAATGATGCCAGTCCATGTCGCATGGCAAGGAGACGAATCAGAATCCCAAGAATTCAAGGCGGCTGAATTGTTGAAGGATTGCTTGAGCTTTCGAAGGGCCTGGATTTCAGAAAGGGAGAGAGAGAGGGGGAGGAGAGAGAAGACGAGGAGGAAGAGGAGGCGAACAACGGCCATTGCCAAAGCGAATGGAAAGACTGGAGGAGGGAATGAGCCGCTGTTCGGATTGTTCTATGGGACTCTGTTGAATTTGAGTTTCTGAAATTAGGTGCAGGACGGAGAGGCATTGTTTTTGCGCAGGTGTGTGGCTTTGAGAGATGACTGGTGATGGAAAATGCCAGATTTACAGGCGATTCCAAGAATAGAAACCAGTTCACAAATGCCAGAACCAAGGGAGAGAAAGTAGAGAGAAGAACCAACCGTGGGGTTGAGGTGAAGAGAGAGAGAGAGAGCCTTCTATCCAACTCCCTGTGTTGACCTCGTCGTTCTCATCAACCCATATTCAGGAGCTTTTTTTGCACAGCTTCTCCTTACAACTCTTCGATGGTTCCTCTTTCATGGCTGCTTCTGTAGTAGGATTCTTGACAGAATAACGGGGCAGATATCAAAATCAAAACTTTTTCAGACAATCTGGGCAGGATTTAGCTTATATTGATGATAAAGATCAAACAAATTGAATTAAAATATCAGAGTTCCCATTTCTTGGTTCCTTGATATTTACATAAGAGAATCGAAAGAGAAACAATTTCAGAAACAAAAACCTCGTCTCCTCAAAAACCATCTCCAGATTCTCAACATCAATTCGATGAAAACACCTGCAAAAAAATCAAATACTTCTCAGTACATTTTATCTCCGATGGACCATATTCCAGGGAAGAGTAATATTACCGAAAAGATATTGCAGTGGCCGGGATCGGCAAGGTGAGCCATTAGATTGTCGATCGGGTCCTGGCCGGTATAGACAGCTTGGAAGCAGAAACCCACGAAAGCAAGCATAGCAAGGCGGCCATTTTTGATCTCTTTAGTCCTCAACACCATAACTGGCTCAGGCGATCCTCTTCCCCACATATACGGATCAAACCAGAATCCACCAGGATAGCCAACGTCTGGAATGGGGTTCTTCTTATGCGGCAATTTGAACTCGATGTCTACACTGCCTGGATTAATCATGTCTGCCCATCTTCTTCCTTCAACCCAGCCCATTAACAGTAATTGCGCCACCAATAAGGTCACTGGGTCTGCGAAATACTCTCTAGAACCCGCTTCGTACCATGAGAAGTTTTCGATGAAGCCTAACCTTTCTAAACATTCTGGCACTAGGATTCCGGCGACTGCTAGCATCGCCCATCTCCCATGCATCAGCTCAGCTTGGGCAAACCATTTCAATAGTTCTGGATCAGAGCCTGGAAAAGGAAAGATTTTCGCATTGTATTCCAATTTCCAGGTCTCAAAAGCAATTTAAGACGATTAGATTGACGATCGATCTAAAATTGCTGGAAATTGACATTTTAAAGTAACTATTTCTTCACCAACTATAGCTCACCAAGAGACGTTCAAGTAACCAATTTCATTAAATGGCAGAAAATGCATACCAAGTCCAAGTGGGTCGAAGCCGAAATCACCAGGAAGGCTGAAATTGACGGGAAGAAAACAATCATCAGCTGAAAAACATAACCATGAAAGATACTGTGAAAGAATTACTCCCCGTAATCACAACCTGCCGTCGAGCCACTCAGGCGGAGAGCTTCCAGGAAACCATAATGGCCTATCCGGAGGAAGCGGCTCGCAAACACTCGAAACCCCTTTCTTCGCATTTAATTTTACACTCCTTCCCTGCAAGCAAGTAATTGCTGTCGCCGGAAAGGATTTTCTACAGCATTTTCCCAATGTAACAGAAAACGAATCAAAATCAACCCTTAAAAGTTGCATTAGTGGCATGGGCAGACGTAGAAGAGATTCATAACTACCTGGTGGAGAGAGTAGTAAGTGCAGCGGAGGAAATGGCCATAGCCATGGATAATGCTTGGTGTTTACTGCGGGCAGAGTTATCTACTGGCTAAGAAGATGACGAGTAGCAGAAGAATCTGTAACCATAGCCTCCTGCAATTCACTTTCAATGGTAGTACGCCTGGGCCGTCAAGAAAAAAGGCCGCCTAGTCTAATTTTTCTCGGGTCAAATGGGCCCCCACTCGTTGTTGGTCTGCAGGCTAAATGATCCATCACAGGCAAGGAAGGTGGATATTGTAAATTAAGAAACTAAGAGAGGGCATTGTGGGAAAATGAACGAGAAGACACACGCGAATCACGTGCAAGAACTGGAAGTAAAAGAGAATTGAAAGAGGAGAGGCCCCGTGAGTTTCTCTCTACCTTTACTCATCCAATCAACCTCTGCCACGTAGTTAAGTGTGGGCTCCACTTACAGCACGTGCCCCACCTATTCCTATTCGCCTCCTCGTTATGCACGCGGCTACTCGGCTGTCGAACCCATTCCTGCCCAACTATATCTGATGAATATTTCTTTCGCGGATAATATTAATTTATTTTTATAATTTTAAAACACATGGTAACTTGTGAAATAATTACTAATTATTTTTAATTTATTATATTAATAATAATTAGAAAATAAATGTTAGCATAACTCGAAAAATTAATATTTATGTTTGTTGTCTACTAACTTTGAAAAACGATTAGTCATATTTTAAAACAACGTGATTGAATGAATTAGCCCGCTAATATTCAAATTTTTATTGAGTAATAATTTAAACAAGCATCAATTAATTATAGCAACTTTGCTTAAAAAAGACTGAAGCAAGGTATTTTCGTGAATATAAAGTAAAGAGAGGGCAGAGAGAGAGAGAGAGAGAGAGAGAGAGAGAGAGAGAGAGA
>CM039518.1:22974335-22989928 GCA_022433055.1 Begonia peltatifolia | reverse complement strand
AGAGAGAGAGAGAGAGAGAGAGAGAGAGAGAGAGAGAGAGAAGGGGGAGGCAAAAGAAACGTGTAAGAAATGGCAGACCGGAGCAGACAGGAGCAGGAGCAGATGAGCACGACAAACATAATAGCAATTAATTAAAAAGAAAAGGAAAGAGGAAGTGGGAAGGAAGGAGTCGACCGTCCTTAAAAAGTCTCACATATTCCTCGTGCTTAAAAAATTTGATAACCGTCCGCAGAGAACAATACGTTATTAAATACGTTATTAATATATTTATACAATATATAAAGCTAGATGGGAACAACTTCAGATTAAAGCTGCTTCTGATGTTTGAAGCTCCAAGATCGATACTTTTTTCAATTCTATTGCTCGAATCCTTTTTCTTCCCTTCGGAGGATGTCTGGGTCTGCGTCGTCCGAGTTTTCTGAGCTTTCCGGCAAGAGGGTGCCGGGAAAAACGACCTTTTCTCAGACTTGTACGCTCCTGAGCCAGTACCTGAAGGAGAATGGGTCTTTCGGAGATCTCAGCCTCGGAATGACAGCCAACGCAGACGGAAATGGTGAGAACTCTTCTGACTTTTGGGTCTTGGATGATGAGCCATTTTCGGGAATTTTTTCCTTCTTTTTTCTGTCTTGACACACTAGAAATTGAGATTGAAATTGAAACTGAAACTGAATCTCTCTTTGTATTTCGTCGGCAATTGAGTTTGGATTCTTAAGATCCGAAAAATCCTCACTCGTAATCGAATCAACTGCGATATTAGTGGGATGAATCCCTTTTTCTCTCCTGCAAATTCTCTGTTTGAATCGTTCTACTGAAATTGGCTCATAAATAGGAGCTTCTTCTTCTTCTTCACTTAGGACTTAGAAGAAACACTTGCTTGTAAATAGCCTTTGGTGGTTTCTGAGTTAAGCTAATTTGGCACGATGTTCTTCAACTTTCTAGTGACGCCGGAGATGTTTCAGCAGAAAGTTACTCCGATGAGGTTGTTTCCGGTCATCCCAAAACCAGCTGAGTTTCTGGCTCATGATATCGCCATATCTGGAAATGGAAACCTCAGATCTATAAATTTATTTCCTCAGGCAGCTGGTTTTGGCCCCTCCCATGACAAGCAGGATACTAATTCAAGGTAATCATCTATTGACCACGTGATTAAACCGTCTATCTACAAAATTTAACTGATTATCTCCCTTACTTTTTACTGACCATGGTTTATTATATGTTAATAGTGAGACTGAACGGGCTCAAATGACCATTTTTTACCGCGGGAAAGTGATTGTGTACGATAATTTCCCGGCCGACAAGGCGAAAGAAGTCATGCTCATGGCCAGCAATGGCAGCTCCCAAGCCCTCAACTCCGCTTCCGATCATATAATGATGGAAGAGCCAATTCGACCAACTCCTCAACCCATAATCTGTGGTAGTTTTCGGTTATCTCTACTCCATTTTAAGGCTTTTTAGTTACATGGTTCTGATAAAGGCTTGATTTTCGCCATTGCAGATCTACCCATTGCTAGGAAAGCTTCCCTCCAGAGGTTCTTAGAGAAGAGGAAAGATAGGTAGCCATTAATTGCTTGCAGAGAACTTGACTATGAGATCTAAAAATACATTTGAAGATACTGAATTAGACTTTTTTGCAGGATCTCTGCAAGGGCGCCGTACCAAATCAGCGGCACCCCGGTTGGCGCCGGGAAGAAGCCAGTTACGGACAAGCAATGGCTGGGTTTGGCTGCTCAATCTCCTGCTCAGTAGAGAGTATTAGGACCTATCTTTATTTATTTATGCTGAATTAAATCTTGTCTTGTTAAGCCTGCTATCTTTTCTTGGTGGGTTTAAGCACTTCTGCCCGTTGATTTTCTTAGATCTATCTGGTGTCTATCTCGGGTTAAGCTCTCTAATCCACAGAGCTATTCTCAAACCTGACTGTCAATTGAAATTTAGTTGCTGTAATTAACTCTCGATCAATTGTAATTTTGAACGATGACTTTATTTGCTCGACCAGAATCATCGATGTGGTTGGGTGGGTCCGACCAGAGACTTAAAAAAAAGGCCATCTTGTTCTTTCCAAATTGCAAAATAAGGACGAACGACGAGTGGGTAATTAACACACTTTAAAGGAGAAGCATCAATGTCGGCCAAACTTAAATTTAAACCTTAAACAGACAGGACGGGATGATTAAGGTGTTTTAGCAGGAAATTGAGCAGTTCTAGGATCAGATTTCGCCGACCAAGCTTCATCATTTAGTCCAAGGTTAGGCAAACCTTGGACCAAATTTTTAGTATTGTAATGATGGGCCAATCTTGGTTCGGAGTCAAATTGGGAACACTGCAATGCAACCAAACCTGTTGTTTTTTAACAAAATATAATTAGAGTCGCAACACAAGACATCGAGACCATTACTAGATATTGTATTAGTGGCTCCATATTTTAAAAAGTCAAAAAAGATTACCATGAGTTGATCCAAAGCTCGGTCTGACCGAACATATTATTTTAATTGACGCTACATTTCCTAGCTCGTGATCTCATTACTCCAAGTTGCTGGGCCAGAAACTGGACTCCATTTGCAAACAGTGGGCCTCAAAACAACACGTGTGGCTTGGCTATTAATTATTAATCACATGATGAACCTCGTATTATATTGAAGAAGAGCTAATTACACATGATAATCTTCCACGGCAAAAGAATTATTAATGGAGGAAGGAATTCCGATTTAAAACTTGGATCTTCCTTCCTCCTCGATAGTAGTAGCGGACGAGAAAACTAATTACGCATCATCCGTCGACCAAATCGTTCAGAAATTCCACAGGAATGATTCCTGGTTAATCACTCCTTCCAAAAAATCTTCAGTATACCCTGTTTCCGGCAAAAAAATTGAGTATAAATCGTCGACAAATATATCGAACTCAGGAAATGAGTCGAGATTCAAGTCGCTGTAGCTCGATTCGATCGCGCAGTCCAGTTTCCAGAACGAATCGTCGGTTGTTGATTGAGATGGAGAAGAGTTTGAATTAGGGGAGGGAGAAGAGTCTGAATGTGTTGTCGGAGGCTCCGAGTTGGCGAATTTAGCTGCCGCGGATTGGATTTCCGAGGGGGTGAGAGAGGGGCCACCGACGATATCTGGTGGATTATAGGGGAAATTGAATTTGGCAGAGCGGCCGCGCAGGCAGAAAACGGCGGCGTCGAAGGCCCTGGCAGCTTTTTCGGCGGAGTCGTAAGAGCCTAGCCATATTCGCTCTCTGCTGTTGGGCATACGAATTTCGGAAACCCATTTTCCCCATTTTCTCTTCCGAACTCCTTTGTAGCAGGAATCGCTGCTCTCCGCGGGCTTTCCGATCGATTGCTTCACCATACAAGATGAATAGAGTAGTTAGTTTGATGACAGACTATGATTCAGGAGGTCGTTCTGTTGCAGTGAGAGAGACGGAGAAGGAGAAACCAGAACTGAGAAATTGATCATGCGGGTCTGGAAATTTATACGGCGTGTTCTCGAGTTTGACTGTGGTCAGCACTTCTCAGGCGCGTTGATGTTACAGCTGCAGAGAGGAAAGCCGAGTTATAAAAGCACGTGCGTTATAGGGAGTTGGGAATTTATCTCGTGCTAAAAATAATAATCATATGATAATCCAAAAATACTCCCCATCTACGACCCCACAATGCTCACGACTAATGACCATAATCCAAGCCAAGAATCGTGGGATCTTGAGGTTAGGGCAATATTCTCTGCGGAGCCTATTGAAATAAATCACATTTTTGTTTTGTAATCTTCTACCTTTGATACTTTTTAGAGATAAATAACTTTCAATAAGACAGTTTTTACGATTTTGAATGTCGAGGATTTCAACTTATTTATCTATAAAATGGTCAAATTCACTAAAATCATTCTATTGGAGTTAGTTAATTTGCTCTTTACCCTATCATAGATTATAATGGCCGGTCTAAGATATCACATCGATAGTCAATTGCCCAATAAACATCATTGATAATCTATGAAATTACGGGACGTACAATGCTTTAACAAATGAAAAATCATCGTTTAAGGTGTGCAATATGATAAAGGTAGTGGTGCCACTCACTCTTGAGAAAAGGACAAGTTGCCAATTCTACAACGGCAATTTTAGTTACTCCTCATGTCATGATCTAGAGGCAGACCCTAACAAAACACCTAATTAAGCGACTTAATCCTTGGAGAAGACTCAATCACCCAGCCCAATACTTGTTTCGCAGCGAAATATTTGAACATTTAATCAAAAGTAAGATTCACACACTGACTACAAATATAATAGTATGATAAAAAAAAATAGCAGTTCAATAAGGTTACAAGTCGATATCAACAACCAATAAACTACTATAAGTTTAACTAAAGTTTAGTCATCGCCAGAAATTCAACTAAACATTCAAATGCATAAAGAAATAAATAAAGTTAATAGTTCCCAAACTTCAGCTACTCACTGCCCTTATTTTTTCTTAGAAAAGGGGAAAGAGTCGTTAAGGTAAGTGACTAACTAAGTGGTAATATCATATTAAATACATGTAAAACTTCTTTTATCATTTCTTTCAAAATATGATGAGATAGCAAAATAATTTTTAAAACATCGTTATGTTGAAAACTCATTTTTATCATTTAAGGAAAACAGACTCCACAGACCAACTATGAGGCATTAGGTAAAATATTTGTTGCGTACATAGACAACTACATAAAAATAGGCTATCATCGTACATTTCATTTAAAAATCATCTTAGTGAAAAATAATGTCACTCAAGAACCCCTCTAGCAAAACACAGAAAGACAGCAACTGAAGTCCAATAATACCTCATGAGCCAGAAAAAAGTGTAAAGCAACGTGCGATCTGAAGATCAAGCTCCGTCACTCGGGTTGTCGGTGAATAATAGTTATTTACGAAGCAACCTGTATGAACGATAATAAACAATAATAATACCATGATCAGATCTATAGATTCGAAATTCAATGAACGCGTCATCACCACCCTATTATCCATTTCGTAACGTTCATACAAGACAACTTTCACGTAGCAGAAAGTGTACTAGAATGTCCTCCTGATACTTGTACACCGAGATCGTTCAAAGTATCACAAAGATCCATCATCTATTACAACAATAATAAAAGCACACATCAATGGTAAACGTGTAAATCATATATATATATATATACAAGTAAAAGACTGACGTGCTGGCAACCAAGCTCCGTCAGGTTTTCAAGAGTGATAGCTTACCAAAATAAGGTTTTTATAATAACAATGCAATGTAGTGCAAATAATATAAAACTCATACCTTTACGTTGAACGCTCTTTCCTCCAACTGGAGGTGCAACCTTAGCAACTAGTTCGAAATTTTCAAAGTCGTCTGATCTTAACACAAAACCAAAATTAGGATTATCCAACTTAACAATAAGTAGAGACATTGAGATTAGTCCTAAACAGAGACTAAAAACTTAATCCTAAACACTATAAACGACTGCGAACTTCTCTAAGGCGACAAAACTTCTTTTAAAAAATAAACTGTGCGGTTGACATTTTATGAGGGATTGATAAGTGTGTATTTTACACATTTAATTGTACTCTTTTGTACTTGATTTGGTAATTTTTTCTCAAGTGTTTGAGAGAATTTAACATTTTTTTGTATAAGTACGCAAATAAAATGAAATATAACAGGTTAGAGTTTCAACAAAAAATAATTTGATGCAAAACGAGACAAATTGAGAATGCAAATTTGAAGCAGGGTCGATCGGTCGCCACCTTTGAGCAATCAATTGGATAAAACATCAAAATTTGACAAAAATAGGGACGAAAATCAGAAGTTGTGCCAATCAGCAAAATTTGAACGATCAATCAGCTAAAATGAGAAAAATTGAAGTTTAAGAGAAACAAGCAGAGACAACGCTGATTGATCCCCAAATATGGGTCGATCGATCAGTCAAAGCGTTAAAAATCGTCGTTTTCAGAGAAGTAAACAGAGGGATTGCCGATCAATTGCCAAATCTGAGCGAGGGATCGTTTGAGCATTAAATGTTGAAGATGTTTGAGCAGAAACAGTGTCGATCAGTCGGCTACTGTGCGTCAATCAATTGACTGTCGCGAACTGCAAAAACCTGATTTTTGGATTTTGATTGAAATAATCTCAGTCGTTGATCAGATGAACAAAAACATATCTTCCCATAATGATGTTATAAGAAAAGAGGAGGCCTAGAGGCAGATGATAGTTGGATAGTCATCTAGGATTGAAAAGACCGACACCGGAATGGAGAGAGAGTTTAAGGGAAAAGATTTTAGATGGACAAATATAGTTTTCTTTCTTTTTCTCTTTTGAAACTATGAATCTTGTTATTCTTTTTAGTTTTCATTATTCTAACATGAACTAATTTTTTTTTTTTTTAGGATTAAGATATAGTTGAATTCTGATTGTTTGGTATTCCCTTTAATTTCCTTTAATTCTGATTGTGAAAAATAATTGTGCACTGAATAATTTATCATGAAAAGAATATTAAACTAGAGATAGCTAATGCATTCATGTGATATTTTAATTTATTATTCGTAAAGTATTCAATTAATTGTTATGGTTATAAACTAAGAGATAATAATCTGTTAATTGAATAAGTTTGTCATTACTCGAAAGAGACTGATAAATATACATATGAAATTGCCATCAACACAAAGAAATATATTTTAATAAATTGAGTTAGGGTTGCCAAGTACAATTAATTAAGGTGAAATCAAAAACTCTATATTTTTCTCTCATTAGATCCTACAACTTTATTTAATTTCAGTTTAATTAATTAAATTTTGTTATTTTCTTTTAATCAAAATTTCATTGTTGTCTATAATTAGAATTAAAATCATTTAATAATTAGCGAAAATAATTCTCGTAGGTTCGATTCGTATTTATACACTTTATTATTTTTGCAATATGTTCACCTGTATTTGTAGTATTTTTGCAACATGAATTGGTCGACACTTATAAGTGAAGGTCGACCCACCAGTTGACACTCAAAACAATTGTCGCCGCGGTCGACATTTGAAGCTCTCGAGTTTAATCATCAAATGACCTAGCGATCGACAAGTTTTGCACCCTAAACTCGCAGGTTTCAATCCATTTACTCTAGCGGTCGACATTTTATTTGAAGTGTCGACACTTACAGTTCTCTCTTTCTAGTGCAAGACTTGAAGTGTCGAACAACCATCCACAGTGGTCAACATTTGAGTGATTTCCAGTGAACGAAAGTCGTGAAAAACACCCTCCTTCGCCGTTTCTCACTTCCAAACGACAAATAAACTTATATAAAACATAAACATACCCCATAAGACCAGAAACAACTCTCGGATTTGAGTTTTCAAGCTCGAATTTAGTTCCCATAAAATCTAAATATTTAAACACGAAAAAAAAAGAGAATGACTTACCCTCGAAGTCTTCCTTCACAACCGTTGCTCCTTGAAACCTTGTGAATGTTTCCTTACCCTCAGAACGTGACGATTCGCTCATCAAAACTTCACTCTCTCGCTCTCCTCTCTATTTGTGTAGCAACCAAGTGAAAAACCCAATAGAGTTTCTCAACCATATTTTAATACAACTTCTGTTCTTAAAAATATCAATTTTTATTCATCATCTTTCTTAAGGTTCCCTTTAGGTTTGTTGTCATCCTATTTTAAATTTCCTTTGTTTATTTCTTATTTTCCTTCTAGCTTCTTTGACTTCCCCTATGAACTTAGAATTGATAATATGGATTTAGAACACTCATGATGGAGATGTAAAAAATACTGAATATCAAAATTTATATAAAAAATTTAAAACATGAAAAAATTACAAAGGAAAAAGATTCACTAATCAAGATCCGTACAATGAATTGTGTGACTCAAATGTATATTTATACATTAAACCAGAATTTTAATCCTAATGAGATTTTTAATATGAACCTAAGGAATTAGATAAAACTTGAGTTACCAAATTCTAACAGTTATATTACATAATATCAACATGCGGTGCAGAACAATTAATAGGGGACATAAATAACAATCATAGCTGCTTAAATTCCCGTTTTTTCAACTCAGGTTCTGGCTGAGGATCTTTGTTTGCATTGGTGAAATAATGTCGTCTTTTATTTAAAAATTCAATTTTTTTTAATGTTTCAAGGCAGGCATTGTTCTTGCTCAGTTGAAAATGCTTCTTTTCCCTGTTATACAGGACTTGCCTATATCCAAACCAATTCAAATCCAGCTATAGTCCAGAAGAATAATCTATAAATGTTGGTATATTTAACAAAGTCAGTTCCAACTAATACTAGGCAGGCGTTCGGCTCTGCCAATTACCTTTCCAATCCGACTTAAATCACAGATTATCTCATCACTCTGGCGTCTCTTTTCGTATACGCACAATCTACCAAAAGGGTTTTCTCGTCTACCCTGATAATAATCTTGTGCTGGCCGATCAAATCTCTTCCCACCAGTAGATATTGGAACTTTATTTTCTTATATATTCTTTCCTCCAAATTATGTTACCAGTTAGAAGATAGACAGCAAACGGAGACAGAGGGCTTGATCGATGCGGAAGGAGCTTGAAACGAGAACGAATAAGCTTTTCGAATTTCTATCTATTGAAGGAAGCTGCTGAGTGGTCGTCTCTCCAAGCATTTCCACTGTCTGTCCCACTACACGCTTGATTTGGAATTTGAATTTGACACAAATCTCCATCCATACTCATTTGCTGTACTTCTGCTGACGAAAGTATTTTTATGCTCTGAACACAGCTCACAAACTCTCTGCATGAGAGTCAAAAAGTTTTGATTAGTATAAGGTAAAAAGGATGAAACTTTGCTGGGTTGGCTGAGTTTTTAGGAATCTACTTACTCCCATGGATCATCTCCAACAAGGAGTATGTCATTTTCGTGATCTACATAAACAAGCTTCCAATCAGTTCTTTGAGGATCTTCTAGCTGCCCTTCGATCCCAAACATGCGAGCAACATCACACCTTAAATCTCCATATCCTTGGTAACGGGTCACATCAATACATCTTCCTACAGATCCGCACTTTTGAACCTTCAAGAAATTGACATTTGTAATTAGAAATGATTACCATTTTTATGAGCAACTAATCATAAAATTGGAAATGCACTAATGCAAAGAAAATGACAACCAAATGCTGCTAAAGATAATGCTCGACCCAACCAAATTCTGACTTTTCTTAGACAGTTGATCATTAAATTGAAATTTAACTTTTGGTGAATTCCCTTTCACCCATTACTTCCATGTCACTAAAGAGGTAAATGCATGTTACTATAAGGGAAAAGATCAAACCTTTGTATAGGTACGCATGCGTTGACTGTGATTTGCCCAGAACCCACCACCCATGGCTCCAGAATCATTTATCGGGACGTCATTTGAGCAGCCTGGCTTGAGAGGCATGTTTGGCACTCCAAATGGCTGTGGGCTGATAGGCGCACTAGACAACTCTGTCTCAATATCTCTTGGAAAGCTAGTGTAGTTAGAAAGTAAGTTTTGAGAGTCATATTGTCTTGACAACAAAGAATCTGGCATCAACCCATCGATGTTACTCGTGAAAGGAATGTTCATCTGATGATGGGAATGGACATCATTGTCTAAACAGACAGGGAGTGGAATAGGCTGTTGTGTTGGGCCAGCATCTAGGCAGTATGATGTTCCAGAAGAGGATGCTTCTAACTGCTCAGTGATTGGGTTGTTGTATTTGATTAGATCTGGTCCTTTCTCAAATGGAAATTCATGTTTGATTCGGCTATCATATTTGCTTTGAAGTTCCTGAAGTAGACTGTGTGAAGGCTCGACTACTGAACATTCTGCTAGAGTGACTGGCCCTTGCTTTCTGTTTAAAATGTTTGATGTTGAAACATGGCAATTATTGGTGGAAGGTGAAGTTGAGCAAGATGGGGCATCACCATCCGTCATAGACTGAGCTCTGATGGCATTGAGAGGCTTGAATTGACCACCCTTGGGCTGGGACTGGGGCTGGGGCTGGGGCTGGGGCTGGGGCGTGGGAATATGTTGAGACTGCAGAAGGCCTGAAGTTGAAAAGGCATTGGTGTTTTGTAGTGGGTGGTTTTGATGATGGCTCTGCTGAAGCTGTACTGGCTGAGACTGTAATAATGGGTTTGCTGGAAAGAGGAACTGCTGTTGCTGCTGCTGTAATTTCTGGAGCATCTGCATATGAAGTTGGTGGTCTAATGACGATTGTTGAGGCAACTGTTGAACTGGTTGAGTTTGAGGTGCTCTTTGTGAAAGGCCAGGTTGTTGCTGATTCCTAGGAACGAGGTTGACTTGCTTTTCCACTTGTTGCTGAAAAATGGGATCTTGTGGTAAGGATGTCATCTGAAATGATCTATTCATGTTTTGCTGGGTTTGGCCATTGCCTGCCAGCAACTCCTGCTGCTGAAGCTGAGAGGACACCACCAGTTGCTCCAAATTTTGATTCTGCACCTGGTTACCAACAAAACCATTATTATTTGAGGGAGATGGTTGGCAAAGCTGTTGTTGAGGTAGAATTTGCTTGTTTTGTTGGTGCTGTGGCTGCTGCCAATGTAGCTGTTGGCTGGTTGGAATCTGCAATAATGGCTTCACCTGAGATAGAGGCTGAGGCTGATGCTGTTGGGGGGGCCACGCAGAGGATGGTTGCGACAATTGGCTAACTTGGCCTTGCTGATTAGATTTATAATAGGGAGGAGTAGGCGAAGATAGCACTGGAGTTTGGAAACTCAGTAATTTCGATGGATCATCAGTGGTTAAATTATTATGCAGGGAATGGGCGTTTGGAGAGACCATAGATGGTAAAAATCCGGCTTGGGCTGACGGAAACTGATTATTTTGCTGCATATTCATCCACTGCACTAGACTTAGACCGGGAAAGATTGGGCTCTGAGTGTCCTTCACGCTAAAATCATCTCCAAGCCATGGCATAGCTCGTTTGAAAGCGTTTTCGATTTCGGATTCATCATCTACAAAGCAGACCTAAAGATCATCAAGTCACTCAAATGGCAGGATAATCACTTGAAAAGACACTCTTCAAAAGCTAGACTTCAATCCAAATGCATATACATTATCCAAAGTAAGAAGGGGAAAAAAGGTTTCAGTGGTTGTTTGAATCACCTGGCATTCCTGGCTGTCTGGGTAATTTGGGTCTAAAAAATGGAGGCGGGCATATGTAAAAAGGAGTTATGACTGGCTCGACTTCCCAGATGGAGACTCGGCTGGGCCTTTCACCAGCTGCTGATTCGTCCCATCCAACCTACCAACATTCAATGAATGTGGTTAGTCAATGATCCAGCCTTGCACATAAAAAATTGATAAGTACCTGAAGATTACGCCATTGTGAGCTTTTCCATCGCAATGAATCCAAGTCGCTAATACCAGTTATCGTTCCCATGTATCTACGCACCCCTAACTCCTCCGTCTCATACATCATTCGAAATCGCATGCCAAGGGAAACTTGGGTGTACATTGCTTTATTGTATTTGGCCAAGGGAATTACAAATTCAGAAGGACTCGCCCTGTTAACTCAAGATATGATCAATATAGCCTATGAAGTAAAAACTATAGGATAAAATTTATTATCTTAGGGAAGAAGAAAAGAAACAGGTGGAAGCAGTACCTGGGATTGTAAAATATAGTGAACGGACTATTATTTGATGCAGCATGAGCTGCAGAAGCAAGAATTCCAATGTGCATGCTATCGCTAGAAATCACAGAAGAAGAGAGAGCTGGCTGCTGCCTATTAGCCCGCCGTATGCCTAGGAGAAGCTGTGATTTTTCATCTCTAGAAAAACATACCATGGGGTAATTATTGGTAACTCCCGGACAAATTTTAGTAAAAAAACAGCTTTATACCTTATGAAAAGAACTGAATCTCCAGCAAAAAGACGTTTTGTACTAACAAAAACGCTCCAGCCAGTAGTCAGCAGATGTCTTTTAGGTTGGCCTGTAATCCATATACAGATATAACCGTTTATACTTGTTTTGCCATTATCAACCTTATTTCCGACTTAAAGGACCATAAAAGTCGTGGATTTTATTTTTCAATCCGTCATTTGAACATGGATATTGCGGATATACTTAGTTGAGAACAATACCTCGGTAAATATGCTTGAATGTCCATGAAGTATCATGTAGATCTCTAGTGACAAGCTCCTGAGCAGGGGGTTGCATCGAGTAATCCTATCATCAAACATACGCATCATAAGCACATGAAAAAGGTAAATACTTTATAGGCAACATCAATAATTTCAAAATTGAAAAATCAAATGCATATGTTATTATACACACTAGTGGTGGAAAGATCTTGTCAGCAGCTCGACGAGGTACTGAAAATCCACCATGAGTGCTCGTGTCACTAGCTGTAAGAGTTTTACAGAAGAACTCAGCAGGTTGCCGGCTTTGCTTGAGGCCTATATCAGATGCCAGTAAACCTTCCTTGTCATACTGAAAAAAACGAGAAAGCAACATTCTTTTTTCTAAACCAGAACAAAAAGAAATATGTCAATAAAAGAAAACAAGCGCCATATTACGTATAAGTATAATATATTCTCCTACGAAATGGGCCGACCTACTTTTGTTACAGGCTGCAGGGTCATTTGTGCATAGACTTCATCAGTTTCAAGATCGGCCTGGTTCATATCGTACAAATTAAAACATCAGTAATTTATTTGAGAACAAATAGCCAATTATCGATCTTTAAGACAATATTAATTTTACTATTGTCAAGTGAATTGAGCTTTTTAAGATTTATCATTTTATTGTAGTTTTCTTAAATTGGAGATAAATTACTTTGAATTAAATATGTCTATTTTTTCCAAAGAAATGCTCTTCTCTTCACTTCTATTGTATTTTCATTATTTCAATATATTTCGTTTCTTATAAAAAAAAATCAGACAAAATAAAACATCAATCAACATCAAAAAATATATCGAGTTTGCTTTCATCTATTTCATAAGTATGTTTTTGTTCGTTGTAACTTACAAACAAGAAAAATATTAACATATTTCTTTGAAAAATCATAGAGTTCAGTCTATTTATGGTGCCAAGGCAATCGGTAGAAGGTGGAGAGATATCTTACGTGTAACGTAACGATATGGAGCTTACAAATCAACTTGGAAGGAAGATTAGGATAGTTGGGCACAAAATCAGTCTCCTTGTGCATCGATGCTGCAACCTGCGAGCTCAACGGTAGAAAAATAGCATTACTTGTTCAAAATTTATACATATTCGCCAAACTATATATTATATATATATCTTACATACATACCTGCTCACTGTGGCCCTGGGGAAAGTAAACTACAAGGCTGCCAACAGGAGGTAAAGAAACCAGTGGTCCCGCGCAGGCATGCCACAACTCTGAGTTAATGTTCTTCATTTCTCCTAATCATAAAATGGAAAAATTCATGGAGTTGATAAGGCTAATTACCAAATCTGCAACATAATATCTAACAACTCATTATAATTTGAGAGACACAGAGATGATTTTTAAGGATGTTAAGTGTCGTGTCTTTCCTAGTTGCAATAATTTTAAGGCGCATGCTAGGTTGTTATAGCTAATCGAAAAATATGAAGCATCAATGGTCAAGCCGAGAAGGTAAGTATCTCGATCACTCATACCACACCAAGTGATATACATGCGGCTTCAACCGATATCGACATCGATGGATCGAGATTTTGATTTTCCGGCATTAAAAGGAAAATTTCAACAGGTAAAGATTAACTGCTAGTTAAGATACTGAATTCAAATTCTAAATAGCTCTATTAACTAAAAGAGACCCAAGAATTAAACTGTCCAGAAAATTTTGCTAATCCAAACTGTATCGAAATAGCAGGTTAATGGCAGGAAATGTAAAAAGAGAAACAACTTCATAGACTGAATTCTACTTAACTATGGCTAACTTTGCAATCAATATATGCATCAATGATGGACCAATTTTACTCGAAGATGAAGCTAATCAAGAGCTCATAGAAAACTCTTATTATTGTGCAAAATACACAAAAAAGGCAAGAATCTGAATACAGCTTCGACATTATTCTCGGCGGTAAGTTCGAGCAGATTGAAAATTATGACTAAACTGAACAGAAGAAAATTTGGAAGTTTGTAAACGGAAGAGGATATTCGATTCAAGAAGGGAAGCTGAAAAAGCCAACATAAGAACGAAAGAGAAGAATACAAGCTTAGCCAGTAACATAAAATTAATCACCTTCCATTGAATTGGCGAGAAGCCCATCTTGAGGAGCTTTCATGGCGATCAATATCACTAAATACGTTTTGTCAGAAACAAAAAATGCCCAGCTCTGCTCCTGCCAAAATATATCCAACTATTCCTAGCAACTCATCTGAATAAGTACTAATTGGTCTTTTAAAAGCCTAAATAGGAACCAAATGGAACAGATTAAGCATTTCTTGACCTATTTTCTGTTGTTTCGAGGTATTCAGAAAAAAGGTCACACCCTCGGTCTACCCAGAAAGTGATAAAAATGGAAGATTGCGGTCTTTGTTTTTCTGAAAAATCCAGATTATTGCAGCAGCAAAAAGTTCAAATGGGGTAACCACGTAGTAAAACTAAATTGGAATCTCTGGTCCTCCCTAAATTCGCGGAAAATAAATGGATTCTCTTATCGGAATTGATTTTGTTATGAAAATTTAGTACCCACGAAATCCACCGGCAAGAAAAATCCAAGACTGTAAAACCCCATAAAAAACTAGCACTGCAGATTCATGAAATTTGCCGGCAAGTTTAAACGAAACTGGGGAAAACCGCAAATACAGAATGAGCAAAAGTCGGAATGAACAAAGTTTGAACTTTTGATCTTTCTTCGGAGGAAGAAAGTGATTAGAAGATTGCCACGATGATCAAGGTCGACAAATACTGACTCGTCGCCAGAAAATCAGAGAGAGCGCTAAGTGAAAGCTATTATTTTTTTCGATAAAAAATATAAAAGACAGCTTTTTAATGGGAGGAAGCCGACATGACACGGACTGAACCAGCCAACAAGGCATAGTAAAATGTTCAGTGTAGTTAATCATGAGTTTATTGAGCGTGTCTATTGTTAATTCCGGATAGAACCCATTAAAGCCATTAGTCGAACTGGCTATTTATTGTTTAAGTTGTTGGATTAAAAGCCTAATCCTAGAAAAGAAACCGATTTCTACTAATAAGGCTGTGAATTAAAGGTGGTATTGTATCATGCGAGCTCTTCCCCACAAAAGCCTCTTTCAAACTTTATTTTCTTCCACTTTTTGTGTTGACCATGGCTAGAAAAAATTATGTCAACTTTGACGCATGGATCGGTCCAAGCCTAGATATTTCTGAAGAAACACATCGAATGAATCTTCTGTCCTCGATTTCATTTAATTTGGGGTATTTCAGTCCACAAAAATTATTATTCTTTCGAATACAAATGCTTGCGTGTATTCTAACCCACAAGTGCCATTGTTGCAGAGAGAGACAATGCTTGTTGGAGTTAGTAGGAAGTATCTCCTCTACTTCCTTTCCCATTTGATTTTCAGGAGATACAGTCACTTTCATCGGAGCCGAGAGAGAGAGAGAGAGAGAGAGAGAGAGAGAGAGAGAGAGAGAGAGA